>JAOTRI020099912.1:0-14313 GCA_028564885.2 Zoanthus sanctaehelenae
GGGAAATTTGAAAGCCAAAATAAGCGTTTTTGGAATTTATTTTTCTCGAATACAAACGCTTTCATTGGAAAAAAATTAAGCAATTCCAATTGTTAACATTATGTTCTGTGGCTTAGAGTTATTTTGTTGTTTTAGTGGAGGTTCCCTTTAAACTGCTTCTAAAATATTGATACATACTGCCAGTAAATTGCTCCCATTGTCTTGCCTTGACCCTGTGACGGTTATAAAAGAAAGTAGCGAAAGAGTTAGTTGTTTTTATTCTCGTTTTAAAGACATAAAATAAGTCATGCAATGGAATGAAAGATAAAATATAAAAAGTACGGCCGGAAAAGCGACGGGAATAATGGATGGAATGAAAAATATTTAAAAAGAAGGTTAAAAGAAAAGAAGAGTGAGTTATGACTCCAGGGATTGAACAAATATTGTTGGACTGAAGTTAAAATGGATGTTCCGAAGATTAGATAAACGTTTGGACTGTTTAATTGTTTAAGGATAGTGAATGGAAGGTGGAAAAAGGAATAAATGGGGTGATGAACGAAATAGTTGTTGGATAAAAAAAATGATGGATGACTAGTTTGATAAAAAAAAACTATGAATCGATGGATAGCTACAGGAAAAAGAGATAAATTGGTTGTTTAAGGTAGCGCCGGATAAAAGTAAATAAAAGTAATAACATTTATGTATAATAAAAGTAATTAAAGTTAAAAATAGGTAAATCAAGGAAATAACATTGATAAATAATAAAGGTACTTAAAGGTAATAACAGGCAAATCAAGGAAACAACATTGATAAACAATAAAGGTAATTAAAGGTAATAACAGATAAATCAAGGAAACAATATTAATAAATAACAAAGGTAATTAAAGGTAATAACAGGTAAATCAAAGAAATAACATTGATAAATAGTAAAGGTAACTAAAGGTAAAAACAGGTAAATCATGGTAATAACATTGATAAAGATGACAAAAGTAGGGATGGCTGACATGGTTTAGTAATAAGAGTGAAGATGTAATAAAGTATTGGTAATATAATGAAAGGTTATATCAAGGAGATGGACAACAGGACGTTGTTGAGAATGGGACGTTAGGTTCAAAGAAATAACTGAAAATACAATCTGATGAAGGACGAAAAGGGGATAATATGGTTCATATTATGCCTTGCATTATATTGCGGCAGCATGATTGAAGCATTTGGTAACATCTTCGACTTACTGTTCCAAGGTCCCGTATTTTATTCATGACTATGCTAAGACTTTCTCCGTTTCTGAAACAGGTAACTGAGCTTCCCATCCTTTTCAGCTTGGTAAAAACGTAGCTAATCTACGATGGAAGAACTCTAAAATATTTGGCTGAATGGATAAATGGAATGCAAAACAGGTAGAAAGTCAGAGGTGGAGATGGATGGTTCGACAGCGGAAGTGAGAGAACAAAAAGTGATGGATAGAAAGTATGATAATCTACTGGATGGACTGTTGGGGTAAAGTGATAAAAAGGAATGGTAAATAGAAGAGAGAAGACAGAAAGAAAAAATGAATGAAACACTCTAACCTGAATAAGTTCGCTTTGTAAACGTCGATAGTGTTCTGTTTCCACTTTCATACACAATGCTTGCGTCACCTACAGGAAGAATAAATGACTTGCATG
The DNA here is from genome assembly GCA_028564885.2 of Zoanthus sanctaehelenae. Lineage (NCBI taxonomy): Eukaryota > Metazoa > Cnidaria > Anthozoa > Zoantharia > Zoanthidae > Zoanthus > Zoanthus sanctaehelenae. Next base: position 1,644 of record JAOTRI020099912.1, read on the forward strand.
TGAAAATATCGATGAGATTTACAGCTAATTGGTTACGTTGAAATGATAACAATAAATAACTTAAAATATTCGCGAGGTTCCAAAAAGCTCAAAGAAAGGTTTTTGTAAACTAATAAAAAGTTTAATTCGAGTGGAATCTAACTGCGTTTTTAAACTTGGTTTGATGTCTTTTATAAATACATTTTCGCTGATTAAGCAGTTCTATTCTTCCATTCTTCCAGTTTTTCACTTTTTCTTTTCCTAACATAACTTTTGACTTCATAAGGGCGTTAATTAACTTATTTAGATGTTTAACAATTTTCACAATTTAATAAGTAGTATTTTATGTATTTCACCAAATGCATAATCACCCTCACTATAAATTGTACCATCAATCAAGGTCGCTGTCTGAACAAAATGCACGATAGTCAGAATGCGAGACAGTTAAACATGAAAACAAACCTGTGTAAGAAACAATATATCTTGATAACGTTTAAGATTATCCTTGGAAGAAGGAAGCTTGAAATGCATCTTTATTTCTTGCAAGAGCTCCATGTTACCTGTAGTGTTTCAGTTACATTTTATTAGCTTACCACGCCATCTTTTTAAAGAGAATATATAATTGAAGCGTACATAGAAAATGTATTGTCTATTCTTAAGATCTTTTAACGTATGTACAATAAAATATGCTTATCCATGCATATAGCCCATGGAAACAATTGCTTTTAAAAATATCAAATTGAATATGTGGCAAATGTTTCAGCACATGATATACAATACAAAAAAAGTCAATACATTATGGAAACTCGTAAAATAAACATGTCATACTGTTTTCATACTTTGCTTAATAGTAAGGGTTTGGGCACACAGAGATTTTATTTGCAAGTTTTCTTCATGTTCTGTTTTATTAGCCCCTTCTATGTAAAAATAATTTTTCGTGGCACAGTAAATTCACAAAGTTCATTGTTAGAGAAGGAAAAAATGTTTTTTTTTCGCGTTTGGTGCTTTACAAAAAGGTACCCAGATTAATTAAATCCTTTTCTGTTTTGAGATCAGAACAAGTCCAGAGAAGATGAAAACTGGGTGCAACTATTGAATAACTAATGGCCATTTCCTTTAAGGCCATAGGCTGTTAAACGATTTTGCATAGTCTCTAAGAAGGATTTTTTAACAAGACTTTTCCTGGTCAAATGAAGCGCGTATTCTACTATTATAACAAACTATGAGTTTGAACCGCGTAACAAATACATATAGAAAATAAAAGATATTAAACAAGACGGACTGCAGTTATGTGCTGATATGATAACATAGATCTGTTGACTCTCTTGGAATCAAAAACAAAACTTTTTATTCAGCTTTAACAAGCAGGTGAATATAAAACCCTGCAAGGAATAAACAAACGAAATCTTGCAACTTTATAAGTCTTTTTTAGCATAAAAGAAAGCCGAAAAAGTTAGATTTTTGTAAAGCCACAGAGAATTGACTCAAACAACATGTAAACACCCATACTACCCTCAACATTCATTAAGGCCATTTATACCGGAGAAAATAAGACGTGTTTTACGTAAAACAAGTCTAAAATAAAATGTGAATCGCATGTTTAAATGCTACAAAGCAAGCGTTCGCGTTTTATTTTAGACGTGTCATATAGACGAGTCTTATCTTGGAACAGATGTTTTGGCTCTTTTACTGATATTGATATCCTCAATCAAAGGGCTGCCTGTGAGCCCTCGCAACCCGTGGAATAAGCCATTTTCCAGTTTTAAGTAAAATGTAATGTCGAGGTTTTATTTTGTTTAAAATATTAATAAAATATATGGCCACTGTTTTTTATGCCTGTACAACAACACTGTTTCTCAACAGATAAAACTACCAGGGATACACAAATGTTTCCTAGCTCGGAATCTGATTTTGTTTCTATTAACTCAGTAAAAACAGAGGATCCATAAGTTGACAAAGTCAAAAACTTTTGTTCCAGTTTGCCGGATTAAGCTTCAGGTAGCATTGGGGGATGGAAAATAGTCTGCGATTCCAAGTCGATTCCATAGCCTCACTAACTAACTAACTGTAAAGTGGACTTTACACACAAAATAAAATCGAAAGCCTGAGAGAAATCTGCCATGTTTGATCTCTGCATAGTTTTAAAAAGTGCTTGGGAGAGTTCTAAAGCCGTGTCAACAGCGGGACGGAGATCACTAGATAACACTAAATGTGTTCCCCCGAACTTTTCTTAGCATAATGTCCGTATTGGGGCCTACTCATTTATGCTTACAGTTTCATAGTAATAACTATATATTAATTTAGGGTCCTGGTAAGGGTTAGTTTGCATGATTAAACAATATTAGCCCCATAACGGAAATTTTACCCTTTCCTTTTAGCTATTATATAACTTACAAAATTATTTCATCAAAAGCAGATAATATACCAACCATGGCCGTGGTGCTGTCGATGATCCATGAACGAGCTTGAATAGTTCCAGTCCTCCGCAATGGAGACTTTTGCCAAAGTTTCAAATGATGGGTAGGACTGGAAACCATACTCCGATGCAAATCGTGGTTTTGGATAGCCATTCACGTCCCAACAATCCATATAGTAATTATAGAAATGCACTTGAAAGAAAAGATAAAAATAAATTGCTGCAGAGTTTATTTTTGTTGTTAAAAGATTCTTTCCAATTTAAAATATTCTATACATCCGTGACTAGCAAGTTTTCTTACATCTAATTTCAAGGCTCAGTTGTTCAAAATCCGATTTGTGCCAAGTATGAATATATATCTGATGGTCTTGTTTCCAATATCACAGATACCAATTTGATCTGTAAATTTGGGATTTACAAGTGGATCAGAGTCTTTGACTCTTCCTGGAAAAGATACTAATTTATCGCAGGTTAGCTCTCAGCATATTTTGGTATTCATTTACCAAACCCAGGATGGAAAGCGGAGTTAGCTTAGGCGGAAAGAAAGGTTGCACTGATATTCGAATCTAGGCAAATGTAGGGATCGATGGAAGAATGGAAAGCTGAGTTAGCTCAGGCGGAAAGAAAGGTTGCACTGATTTTCAAATCTAGGCAAATCCGGCCATCATGGAAAGATGGAAAGCTGAGTTAACTTAGGCGGGAAAAAAAGGTTGCACTGATTTTCAACTATCTTTGCAAATCCGGGGATCGAACCTTTTAATCAGAACGTAGAGAGATCTTACCATCAGGCAGGCAGCGTGGTTCAGGGATTAGGGTGTTTGATTTGCACTCAGACATATCAGGTTCAAATCTCACCGTGATCACTCTTTGGAGTTGCCTTGGGTGATCTTGGAGTCAAACATACCACATTATGTAAATAGCCAGCTGGGTTGCCTCTTACCAGTTGAGGTTTTATCAAATTGTGTCGGGTGTCAAACTAGGAAAAATTAGCTTCTCAGCTACTCCAAAATCCGTGCATAAAATTATTTATTTATTTTCTATTTATCATAGGCCAAACGTAAATTAGAACAACTCACCATCGCCATAGAGAGGATCTTGCGGATCATTAGCGATCCAGCCTTCTTTTTTTGTTTCTATTCCATTTGAAGGCGAAGAAGGAATGAAAGGGCGAATGCTTTCTTCTTCTTCAAAAATCTTTCGAATCGTGTCGATATACAACTAAAATATATAATTGAAAAAAGAAAAGGAATAAGCAAACTTAAACATATTATCTACTAAAATGCGCCACCAATAAATTTAGTATCATTCGACTAAAAGATTAATGCAAACATTGCATTCTCACTGGCTATTATTTTCTTCCAGTATTGGGACAGTCCCTGTATGGCTTAAAGACGTAAATTCACTTTTAAATAAACACTTTTTCAAGTAAAAATATATTAACCTCAGTAATTCACTTTTCTCAACTGGTTGTGTGATAACAGAACTTATAGGCGCCACGTCTCCAAATTAAACACATATTTGGAATTTGGTTTTATGGACTACTGACATATTTCCATTCGTTTTTCGCTTGATTATAAACAAGCCCTTAGCTGTATTGTAAGTTTCCCCCTTAGTTTCCTTACTTCCAATCTACCACATTACGATGCGAAAAAGAAGCATTGAAATTGTTATGTAATTATATTTGTATGTGACTGTACTTTTCAGCTTTCGATGAAACCTAATTTATCAACGGTAAATTCTTTGCGAGCCAACTGTCTCAAATAGTTAGTTTCTGTAACGTTGAGCGGATGAGAGTCTTGGACTTCCCCTGGATGGGACACTAATCCACTGCAGATTAGCTCCAAGCAGATGTTGGTATTCATGACGCATGGACAGCTACGTTAATTTAGGCGGAAAAGAAAGATTGAACTAATATTTCAATCTAGGCAAATCCGGGAATCGAACCTTGTTATCAGAAGGTAGAGAGATCTTACCAACTCTGCACCATCCACGTCCGCTTAAAAGGTCGCACGTATATGCACATTTTGAAGAGCCAGGATTGCATTGGGGACCACGCCCGTCGCTTAAGTGATAAGAAAAAAACTAAACAAAAAAAACTACTTACCTCAACATAGTCATGTGTATACAGCGTCTTATTATTGTTAGTATTGTACCTGAAACATAAATATTCATATATAAGGTAAAGGAAACAAGACTGATTTCAAAGGTAAGTGGCTTTATCATGAAAACCCAAAGATGGACACCTACCAGTTTTGTGCAAGGGCTACCTCGTTCTCATTGTTACCGCCCCAAACAAACACAGATGGGTGATTATGTAAACGGCGGAGCTGCAAAATGGAATTCATCAATTCTATGATCAAGTATATGCCAGAAAATAACATAAAGGGGAAGATATGGAATATCAAAATTGCATACTAAAATGCCTCTACATTTTCTAGCGATTGGAAAATAATTTTCTTACCCCGTCCCCCTTCCTTTGACTTGTTAATACTGCAATGTTGATCTGAATAAAATTACTGTTATTTCACAATGATCTTGAAAATTTGTTTAGTTCTATGTGTTGAATGCAGTTTCCATAGAAAGATATAGAAATCTAGGTATATATTTAAAAGTTAGTTATTCGAAGTGACTAGTTTGTTTACATATAATAACACTATCTCACACTCTAAATTGATAGAATCATTATAACCTCATTTTTTCATTTTATGTGTATTAACAAACCTGATATCTAACTTCTTCCTCAACGGACGCCCGAAACTCTTCATCTACAGGATACATTGAACATGCAAACATGAATTCCTCCCACACAAGTATTCTGCAGTAAAAATTAAACATTGTATACAAGATAATTTACTTTTGGACCTTTTCTTTCCAAAACAAGCTGTCACTACCAGTCCCCTGCAGATTTGCTCTTGAGGCTAGTATAAAAACCAGGTGGTCAGTGCAGTGAGCGTCGTAAGAGGATCTAGGAAAACACAGAGGGGCGTACGCCTCCACCTTCCCCCCTCCCCCCCTGCAGACCTGATTTTGTAGATATTGGCAAAATATTAACACTAGAAGTTTGACACACGCAAATGTTATCTAAAACTGTGTGAAAATCATTCTTTATACATCTAGGACGCTTTATCCTGAATTATATTGATACTTCGATTACTGTGTCCAAATACTTTTTTGTAACCGGTCCCCTTTCTAAATTTCGAGGATTATCCCCCCCCCCTTAGTGTCATCTGTTATCTATCTCCTTTCTTGGTGTAAGTTAATGGTAACAAACAAGAAAAGATGACACTTTTTCCTAAATATACAAATACTTGACTAATGTGTTAGGGTTAACAACAACAAAATTTTATTGTGTCCTCAGAGGAGATTTACAGAATTGGTATTTAAATCAAAGATATAAACAATGATCAAGGGACACAGCTACTTAAAAAAAGCTAGGCTGATAGAGTTATGTAGCTGAGGTCAAACAATTCATGGCATTGACAATTAGGTTTACAGTTACTAAGGACAGGAGAATACCAAAAACAAATATTGAAATAAACTATAAAAACGTACACATAATATATACAATCGTTTATAATATAGCTACGATATAACGCACGATCTAATTGGTTCAAATCTATGCTTTATTGTTTGGAGAAACAGTCGAAACGTTGTAAAAATCACTTGCCTGCGGCTTGTGATTTTACAACGTTCTCGTGTCTCTCCCAACATGACGCGTGCTCTATTTTACCGATAAAGTTATAAAAAGTTGTGCTCTAATGCTTAAATGCACATATCGTCGTATAGTCGTATGTATACGCATACAGAATAATACATATACGTTGCATCATTGTACACTGCTCGCACATTTTTGACGTTTTCTTCTGTCACTTCTTTGGATACATGAGCTAATAAATAAGAAGCGTTACTTGGGTGTTCAACAAAGCTAACATGCATTAAGTGTTGCACATGATGAAAAACAAAAACTGACCCCATTTCATCTGCAATGGTGTAGAAATCATCATGTTGATAAATTCCACCTCCCCAGTTACGTACAACGTTCATATTCGCATCAGCGACAGACTGCAGAAGGTTTCTCAGTACCACAGTAGTCACACGATCCTCAAAGGAGTCTAGAACAACAGCAAAGCACTTTGGTTTTGTATACTATAAGATTGTAAATGTTCAAGGCAATCACACCAACGCCGCAGTTATCGCGAGATTATTTTCAACCTACATATTGCAAAAGAGCTCTCAGATATTCGAAACCATAAAACTTTTCAGGAAAAGCATGCTCCCCAATCCCCCTAGAGGTTCACGCTAGCGGGGATTACATGACACCCCTTTGATAACCGGACCACGTGGCTACGGCCCGGTAAAAACGAAAATAAAAAAGGTACTAGAGGCTATACATGTTGCAGCCAAATTGTACAAATCTAGACACCTCAAAATGACGGAATGGCAAATTTTGTTGTGTAGTAGAGTCGTGTATGTGGCGGGTTGGTTGGAATCATTTGTAAGAACTGTAACTAGAACGTGCCTAGCTCGATCCCCGGCTTTGTCATGACTGAGTCATTTGTGTGAACTTCTTTCCGTCAAATCTCACGCAGCTTTTCATACTTCCGGTTTAGGTAAAAGGGTACGATGATTTATAGTCCGCCCAGGCGAATTCAGAAACTCTCATCCGCTTAATACTTTAGAAACCGGATATAAGCGCCGGCACCATGGACCACTAGGCTCGTAAAGGATTTTGATTTATGAGAAAAAGAGATTTGAAAGTAAGTTCAAAAAAGGGAACGCTAACTTTTGACTTCTGAGATCAAGCTGAGTTGCCACGAAACAATCTATTTAAAACATGTTTTTAAAAGAGGGTAAAAAGTTAAAAAGAAGTTTTTTTACTCGGGCTACCTGTGGTAGGCCGAGTCAAGGTTTACCGTTTCGTCAATATATCTATCTACCTATCATGTCGCGTTTGAGAAATTTACCCAGAAGTTCTTGCGAATATAGCTTTAATGAAAGGACAACTGATCACAAGGTTTTGGAACGTTCGAGGCTTTACAAGTACAGATCGAGGACTGTTTCAAACAGTTTCTTCAAGTTTTCTAAAAACAGTAGTCCGATTAACTTCTTGCTCAGACGGTCTACACACAAATTAATAGACATGGCGATTATTCGAGTCAACTCGCTTTATATCCATGTCAATTCAATACGGGAAGCGTTTCTAGAGGTTTTTTACAACTTCAAGGGATTCTTTTTTCTTGTAATTGTTTTGCTTTACTTTATGGCAATATACAAGTTTACGGTGAGCTATTTGTGTCACACGTGTTATGTTGTCGAGAGCTGCGTAATGTCGCATAATTTCATCTAACATTCGTATTCGCCGCTTTCTCGCGACGTCAAATTTGAATTGAAGAAAGAACCAAACAAAAAAAGTGTCAATTTTGTAAACTTTTTATTATGCAATTTAAAACGAGCTATCAACTCTATTAATATCAAGATGCCTTCAACCATGAAAAAGGTTTCGAGTGTACCGTTTGCAAACTGATAGTTTTCACAGTTTTTACAGAACTGATGAGGATTAATTTTGATGGAGAAATAATTCTTGATTTGTAGAAACTACTCATTGACAGTGATTTCTTGAATTTGTCCTTAGACATTGAATTATTGCTTGCATTTCTTAGGATGCCAAGGTAATCTTTCTATGCTACGTTATAGGTAGCCCTAGTAAACGCCTGCAGGCGTCTAGTTATTTGTTAAATTCAAGGTAAACTTTTTGTTTTGAAAAAGTTTAGTTTAAGCAACAAAAAGTATTTGGAACTCTTAAATACAACCTACACTTACCAATAGGAATCCAATTTGCTCCTTTCAGAAATATTGGTAACCCATTGATTTCAAAATAAAAGCTGAGTCCTGGCAAAACAACAATTGAGACAATCGGTAGACTAAAGTTAATATTTTTTACAACCCTTTATTAGACTTTACAAAAAGATTCTTGGCTAGGAAGTTCAAAATGTAAGAAAATTTGCTTGACAAAAAGAAAAAAAAGAACTTTTATACACGATTTCCAGATAAAAAGTTTTAAAATATGAGCTATCGGCAGTCATTATACGTCCTTTCTCAAACTAAACAAATAAAATAATAATAATAATAATAATAATAATAATAATAATAATAATAATAATAATAATAATATTAACAATAATAAACACAAACAAGTTCTCCCCTCAGAACCTGTTTACAAGCAAACACAGTTGAGGTCAGAAAGTTGAGGGTCTTAGAAAGTCCGCTGGAGCGGCTCACATGTTATGGCACAACTTGGCAGCCGATAAGAAGTTCCCTCAATGGAAGAAACATACCACAACACTGGGATCACCACCCTGCTCTTTACGAGAAGTGTGTGGGTTCTTTTAAGTCCCTCTAAAGATCGAGAGACTGGACCTACGGTTTAACGTTCTTATCCGAGAAGACGCGAAAATCTAACCATTTGCAGATTTTAGAGCAAAAGCAGCACTTTCTCCTCAATTATTTTAAGACCCTGAGTGGTGGTCCGGCCGGGAATCGAACCCGAGACCTCCCGCACAACAGACTGGCACCTTACCAACTAGGCTAACCAGACGGCGGTTAAAATCAAGAGTAACATGATGACCTTGACTATGATTAAGGTATTGAGTATGACAATGATCAAGACCATGATTGAGCTTATGAATACGGCCATGGTAATGACTATCACCGCGACAAAGGCCAGTTCGTCTTTAATGCAACCATGACGACCACCAACAAAAGATGTAAAAATTTCAAGTTAAAGTGAAATTCGCAGGGAACAAATTTTTGCTGTGACCCATAAGTTTTAAGAAACAAAATCGAAATTAAAAGTTTAACATCAACACGTTTCATTTGATCATCAAATGCCTATTATTCGTTCTATTCAATCAGATGTTGGATCTCAGCTTTTGTGTTTGACTGGAGGGCAAACTGTCCCCTCCCCCTCCCCCCTCCTCCCATGGGCCTTCAACCAGAAAGAATTTTTTTCAAAAGTTGTAATTCAGCTGTGAAAAATTCCATAAGGGACTGAATATGGCTACTCTTAATAGCTACCTATATATAAGACTAAACTGATTAAACAAGCTCAATTTTACACAGCACAATCTGCTCTAACTTCGTTTTTATTAGTTGCCGTTTCCCGTATATACGAGAACTGTTGAGCTAAATCACAAGGATAACCTTCCTTCTTTTGTTCATTAAAATTTTCCAAGCAATATAATTCATCTTAAACAAAAATTATAAACAGTGTTTGAACAGCAAACTCTATATTTCAAATCTGTTGATTAATCTCAGTTAGCCTTTCTTTTCATCTTTTTTGTTGTAACGCATGCGCTGTTTTGTCTGATCGAATTTCATTCCTCTTGCATCCCCAAATTCCTGGCGGGCATTCTTCAACTTCTTCGTGTTTTTCTAATTTTTCAATTTTGTCCTTTTTACATCCCCAAATTCCTGGCGGACAATTCTCATCCTCTTCATTTTCTCTCGTTTCTTTTATCTCATCTTTTTCTGTAGATAATAAGTTGCGTTTTCCAAGATTTCTTTTGCAGCCCCAAATACCCGGTGGACAGTCATCATCTGTGTTTTCCTGCTTAACCGGGGGTACGTTTCTCTTGCAACCCCAAATACCCGGTGGGCAATTATCATCATCGATATTCTGCTTAGCCGGAGGTACATTTCTCTTGCAACCCCAAATACCCGGAGGGCAATTATCATCATCGATATTCTGCTTAGCCGGGGGTACGTTTCTTTTGCAGCCCCAAATACCCGGTGGGCAGTCATCATCATCGTTAGTCTGCTTAGCCGAAGATACCCTTCTCTTGCAGCCCCAAATGCCCGGTGGGCAGTCATCATCATCGTTAGTCTGCTTAACCGGAGATACCCTTCTCTTGCAGCCCCAAATGCCCGGTGGGCAATCATCTTCAACCTTTTTGTCTAAATCGTTTTTAATGTTTTTTGTCAGTAAACCTTTGAGTCCCCGTTTGCAGCCCCAGATCCCTGGTGGACAGTCGATGGTGTCATCTAGTCGTCTACTATGGGTTGTTAAAAGTTGAACACAGAGTACAATCACAACAGTGATTCCTAAGACAATTCTTTGTTCCATGTCCTATAAAAACTAAAAAAAAAAGAAATTGATAAATCATTATACTCACGATTAGTAACTGCAATTATTTAATAAAGAAAAAAGCATCAGCAAGGCTAAAATTTCGAAAGTTAATTGTAATAACCGATTACAAAAGTTTTAAATGTAGTTCAGCTTATGTTCATTTATGTGCTATTGTAAATAAGCTTTTCTATATGATCGTTGGAAATAGTAATTACCATGGCAACAGTATATAAGCAGTTTCAATATTAAACAGTTATTCTATGCAAGAGCGCGGGTTGGATATAAGAAGATAACAAGCCACCAAACGGAAAATATAACTCATCATTTTAAACTATGCTATCATCAAAAACTGAAATCTTATCAAACAATTGTTTAAACAAATCATCACGCGCATCTGTTGCGTCTTGGTCTTTCGAGCACGTACATTGTAGTTTGTCAATGATGGCGGTAAAACACGCATTTCTCAAATATTATTTATCAATATATTATCTTCTGAGTTAATGTCAACTGAAAAATATATTTATATCAGATACATCCCCTTGCAAATTTAGAACACAAATAAGTCAGAGAAAAAAGTGGCGTCATGTACTGAGTACGTCAGCCATTCATTTATTAGTTTTAATCATTTATATTTGGTTGCTAAATCGAAGAACGGTTCAACGATTTTTATTTTACACTCATTGAAAATTACATGAGAAAAGAAAGTATATGAAAAACGAAAACAAGGTGGAGATTGCAGGATTTACAACCCTAAGGGGTTAGACTAGCAATCATGCACCCTTCTTTGTTTACAATAAGTCAATAGGTGGAGGGAACAGGATTCACAACCCTAAGGGGTTAGACTAGCAATCATGCACCCTTCTTTGTTTACAATACGTCAATAGCTGGTAAAAGTGTAGGGTGCAGGATTACAGCTCTAAGGGGTTAGACTAGCAATCGTGCACCCTTCTTTGTTTACATTAAGTCTACAGGTGGTAAAGCAAAGCGGTAATGTAAAGCAAGATCAAATTATTATAGTTGCAGTTTATACAGTTACATATTGCAGGTTATGTGATAAGATTTTAGTTATGTAAGTTGACTTAACTGTAATCTTATTAAATACTAAATGTTATTTAGCTTAGAGACTAGTCATATACAAGAGAAAGTAAGCAAATGACAGCTATTGATCAATCGTTAAATCTTGTAATAAGACTTGCTACTAAGCATTTAAAGCTGTTTTCTTGTACATTAAATAGTTCTTGAACAACGTCTAAGCTGAATTTTTTTGTCGATTCCATTGCTCTGCTCCGCTCGTACATGTACGGTCAATTGTACAGTCAATCTCCTTTGTGAGAGCGTGTGGAACGAAAAATCAAACATCCTTGTATACACAGACATATTCCGGTTGTAAAATGGGTCTGGGTGCTAGCATCATTGTCTAAATATTATTCCTGTTCCTTATAAAGTAATATTCTTTGTGGGAATACAACGTTAGAAACAAGCTAAATTCTTTGGGACGCAATCAAGAGCTCTGACTACAACAACAGAGTCATGTGCAATTTTTCATTTTATACCAATCTCAATTTTTTATTTTATTTGTTAATTATCCATCTTTTCTTTTTTCATCAAGCACTTAATGACTACCTCTAATAATTAAGGAAAAAAAGTTCATTTGTTTCCCCATATAGACTTTCAGAGTTGAATGTGTTTCCACTAATGTTTAGATTGATTTATAATTAGGATATTTATTTTTATTATTTTAAAACTTTTTTTTTACTTTGATAATTTAAAAAAAAAAAAAACTTAAATGCAATATGAAAACAAATTTTAGCTATACTATATACTATACACCACAACCTTCTCTTGGCTAAGCTAAAAGTTTACGGTCTTTCGTCATCTACTTTGCACTTAATTTTTTAATGTCATCGTATCTACTAGAACGTAAACTGAAGGTTTGTTTGCAAGGTGTGTGTTCTAGTTACACGGAGTTTAATGTCATCGTATCTACTAGAACGTAAACTGAGGGTTTGTTTGCAAGGTGTGTGTTCTAGTTACACGGAGTTTAATGTCATCGTATCTACTAGAACGTAAACAGAGGGTTTGTTTGCAAGGTGTGTGTTCTAGTTACACGGAGTTTAATGTCATCGTATCTACTAGAACGTAAACAGAGG
>JAOTRI020099923.1:0-7500 GCA_028564885.2 Zoanthus sanctaehelenae
TTTTAATTGCTTTCTAAGGCCCGAATTTAACTGATTTTGAAGTCGTGGTTTACTCTTTGAATTCTATCGTATTTTTAAAGCATGAAATGCCGAAATCATGAATGCCTTAATATAATCAAAAGGAGTCTGTCAGTCGACCGATCGATCATTAAACTTTCATGGCCAGGGTCCTTCTCTTTTTGACTTGGCCGAGAGAAACCTAGGCTCTATTATACTTAAATTGGTTTTAATCTGGTTTTGTAAACCGGTTTGCAAATCATTACGCGTTGCGTCAAAAAAAAGCGTCTTTTTGCATGCATGTTGGAAGAGGTTATTTGTGTTGAAATTTTTAATTTATAGATTTTTTAGAAAAAATTTGACGATTCAGTGAATTCTTTCTTTAACATCCGTTCCTTTCTCCAAAAACCTCTCTGTTCGTGCCTAACGTCGATAGAGTTAATTTCTTTTAAGTCCTTACAGGTGAAATAAGTAAAGAAGTTTTAAACAGTAATCTCACGTCGCATTTCATGCCTTGGCGAAAAGCCACCTTTGATTAAACCAGGGAACCAAAACTTTCATAATCCGGCAGTCACTAAGTCAGTTTAGTCACCCAGCGGTAGCTGTTTTGAATATTGTGGAGCCGCCATATTTTAGAAACTGCTTGAATATAACGTCAAAAGTTTCATGTCTTTGTTAGACAAACGTTCTCAAGTTTTAGATTCGAATCTTTTTGTTCGTTGGCTACATTTAGTTGTATGCTAATAAAACACGTGAGGCTTGGGTTTATTTCCCGGCCGGACCGTCACTCAGGTTCTTAAAATCATTGAGGAGAAAGTGCTGCCTTTGCTTGAACATCTGCAAATGGTTAGACTTTCGCGTCTTTTCGGATCAGGACGTTAAACCGTAGGTTTAGGTATCTCGATCACTATGTCCTGAGACTTCTCGCAAAGAGTAGGTACGTGATCCAGGTGTTATTGTTTGTTTCTTCCATTTAGGGAACTTCTGGGTTGCCGAGTTGCGCCGTAAAATGTGAGCTGCTCCAGCGGACTTTCTAAGAACCTCAACTTTCTTACATCAGCTGTATATACTTGTAAACAGGTTCTTAAAAGCCCTGAGGGGAGAACTTGTTTATTATTATTATTATTATTATTATTATTATTATTATTATTATTATTATTATTATTAATAATAATAAAAATAATAATATAAACAGTGACGTCAGCCTAGATTCACTTCTTCTCTTTCTCTTGCAACGTCAACAACTTGTGGGTAGGTAGAAAAATTCTAGGTTTTAGGCTACTGTCCCACATGCATGATACGCCATCCCTTATAAGAAAAGACCACTGGGTTTTTAGATGTTTAACATTTTTCCAGTAATCACTGATCTCGTTTTATCTCTCGCGTAGTCTGGCTCACAGACAAGAACACTAAAGTTACCAGCTCCGTCCAGTGTTCTGGAGATCATCTTAGACTTCCTTTATACTGGCAAGACACTAGCATTCAAAGGTAACCGATATTTTTTCCAGGTACTGCAACGTTTCTCAATAGCAGTTTTTTTGTCATTGCTAGGCAGGAATTGAACCCTAAAATTATTTTTTCATTGTTTGAAAACTTGGGTATATTATAACAAATACGTAAATTTTTTAAATGTTAGCCGAGTAGTTCCGAAAAATTTAATGTTTTGTATAAATAAATAGACAATATTTGATCGGCGACTCAATATGTGTTGTCAGCGGTTATTTGTGACGTAGGTTACAAAATTTGAAACATTAGAACAAGGAATAATCATGGATACTGTGCGGGTTTTGGCTGGCAATAAAAATTTAAATTGCCCCCAAATTATCAAAATGTCGAAGCAAACTGCCATATTAATTATTTTACGTTCTGATTACTATAGCCTACGTCATATCACACCGCTGACAATCAAAATTGCGACCACGGTATCAAACCTTTTCTGAGACATTTTATTCATTTCTGTATTTCATTCTCAACGTGATTTGACAAATTTGAAAAACAAAGATTACCGAGATTTCATTTCTCAATTTAATTTGACAAATCTGAAAAAAGAAACAACGGCAGCAATCAGTAATAGAAAAAGACTTAAAAATAGCACAGCTATATAGATTAGTGGAGTTAAGTGCCCGCTACAGCTGATAATTCTTTAGAGGTAGCAACTTAATAATGCTTTATCCAACTGCGAAGGAAGTGGTTGCCCATTCTTCCTAGCCTGAGGCTAATGTTTAATCGCTCGATTGCTCAGATCTAGGCGTGAAATTCGAATTTGCAAAGGGAGGAAAACCGGATTCCCGGAGAAAAAAAAACTCGAAATCAGATTGAGATCGATAATCTCAGCCCACATCACGAGCCCAGAAATCGATCCCAGGCCGTACAGGTGGGAGGCACGACTGATGACCACCTGATGGCTAACCTGACTCCCCAGGTCCAGGTCCTACTTTGTCATCGGGTTCTGTAAGAGGATGACCACAAGCGATCAAGAAGAGCATGCGAAACTAATAACCACAGGGCACCCAAGTAAACGTGCGTCGGGCCACAAGAGTCACACAGGGTACCCAAGAAGGCGCTCGTTTTGAAAAGTAAAACAGAGTACTTATAGAAGCGCTTGCTCTATGTCACTTGCCACTTGTTTAAATATAGGAAAATTAAAAAGAAGATAATTATTTTTTTTTTATAGTTTAACCCTTTCACTCCCAATCAGTTATTAACTCTCAACTTCTCCTTACATAACTAATACAAAATGATACAGTTAGTAATGAGAAAATGAGCATTGATCAAACAGAGAGAACTATTGAAGATTAAAAGTGAAGTTCTCTCAAACCTGTTCAGTGAAAAGAATGGGCTCAAGTTGGGAGAACTTAATAATTCAACTGGGACTGAAAGGGTTAATATTATTAACAAAGTTCTGTTTTCCAGATTGTGAAGATGTCGAGCTGGTTGGTAATGTCCTTGTTGTTGCTGATCAAGTACGTTAAACATATTTTTACATTTTTTTGAGTTTTCATGACGGCATCATCACGGACAAAGTATGTCATTCATAAAGACTTCAGCTTGTGGGGTAATTAGCTATTCATAGCACTGTTGCCAGGCAATTAGCATTGTTCTCGTTTTCAAAGCTGACTTTCTTACATACTGCCATTTTTGTTGTGTTCATCGAGTTCTTTTTCAATATTCTTTGGCTACATTTCAATGCATTATCAAAAACATTCAAAGTTTTTTCTTTAAAAAAGAGTTGTTTATTTTGATGGTAAAAGCTGACAGAATGGAACAATGTCGATGCTTGACGCTAATTTGAGTCTAACGAAAGCACAGATCATTGATAATGTATGTGGTGAGTTATTTAAAACTTTATTTGCCAGCTCAGATGATAATGACACCAAACTCAACCAGTGCTTTAGCAGCTTCTTGTTGACTAAATATTTCCATTTTTGTTTATCTTTCAACGTGAAATTAACAGCTAGCAAGATGATTTGAATATAACGGAATCCCACTAGATCAAACTTTGTAACCACGCTCAAATATGTCTCCATAACAACGCAACAAATCCATGCGTAGTAATAATGCATACAAATTTCTGAATTTTAATGAATAACACACTTTGTCCGTAATAATGTCCTAATGTGCACCGCAAAACATGTTTGTTTCTATGTTTTTACATTCTAGATGCTCATAGGAAGACTGAAGGAAATTTGTGAAGCAGTAATGTCAAATCTAGGTGAGGATTTTTTTCTTATTTTTGTCAGTATTCCCTAGATTGTGTTAGATGATTTATTTACTGGGTGGATATTCTGACAATAAACCGGTACTATTACTAATATTATTTTTGTTGTAATTATTTTTTTGTTATTATTTTTTTGTTGTTATTGTTATTACAATTGTAAAACTATTTCTGCTTTAGATTGTTGATCTTGGTTAAAGAAATGTTTTTTTTGAGAAGTTTTTCATTTCTGTCAGTTATATTGTATATGCAAGATTTATGTCTTCTTGTTTTATTCTATGAAGTTTTTTCCGAAGGTCAGTTTGTGAACAGAGATTCCCTCACGCATTGTTAGATTTACTCCCTTTTTTCTCTTCTCACTTTTTAAATATTTCTTATATGGTCATACGCATGGCCATGACGTATTTATTTGGATTTGGACAGTGTCATTTGTGAGACGAATTCTTTTTTTTCGAAATCAATTACTTTATGCTCTTCTCTAACAGCTTCTTCCCCCAAAAAAGGTCTTTCAGCATCTTGGGTAGACGTGGCTGGCGCAGCAAAACTGCAATTGATCTAAGTAAAAATACAACACTTCTAAGTTTTACAAACATGTTTCGATACTTCTAATGTCATCTTCAGTGTTATAAATGAAATTAAAATTACTCAATATAAGTACTATCTTTCTGAGATAATTAGAAAAATTTATAACTCAAAACTAAAACCGAGAGATTAAACTTGATTGACTTGGAATTAAATGATACTACAATACCTGGGCGCGGTGATGATGTTGATAATTGTAACATTTAAAATGATGATGATCATATCAATCTCTAATATAATGGGGAGTTAGCTCACTGAACTTCTTTTCTTTTATTTGTTTGTTGGTTTTGTCGGCTGCTGCCCTGTCGTTGGCAAAGCCATCGTTGCTAAACCTCAGCCTCTACAAAGACCAACTACTTACTCCTTACACAACGAGAGCGTAAAGAGGCAAAAACGATTGGCGAGTTTTACTTGATCAGTTACAAACAATAACCAGAACACGTGGTCAAAACCAATATTCTACACAAGAATTGGCTTGCCACCAAAGTGACATTTTCTCAATACTATTTGGTATCAATTCAAGTATTTCAGTGGCAAATTGATAAACTTAATTGTTTGTCTATTTGGTATCATTTCAAAATTGTTTAAGTAGAATTTCATTATTTCTTTTCTCGTTTCAGTCTCATTTAGGAATGTTGTTGAATTGATTGAATTCTCCTGTGTTTACAATGCTGATCAGCTAAAGAATGTTTGTGTAGAATATATCTGCAACAATCTAAGTGTATTCCTGGAATCTAGGTAAGTTTTAGTAACCTTTACTTTTTGAAGTCATTATTCATAAAACCAGATTTGAACAAACTGATAAAAGCGTCAAAGAACTAGCTTTGTTCTAATGTCAGTATATATTGTAAATTTGTAATGATTTCTGTTGTTCGTTCTTAATGATCGTTTAAAGTAAAACCGAAATATAAAATTAACGTACTCTCTTTATCTTGTTTAACTTAAATATTAAGTTACCCAGATGTTCTTCAGAATTTTATTTTTTCTTTATTTAACCTGAACTAGTTTATGCTCAAATCAAGAGTACCGCATAATTTTTTCTGATTCATTTGCTGAAAACTATAACATTAAAGGTATTTTATTTCTCCCGACAACAAAAGTTGGAACTTCATGAAAGTACCGTATAGTTACCGTTGTAGACCTTCTAACCGGCCTTGGGCAGGGAAATTGTAAAGTTGTAATTGAATCAAAGACAAGAGGAATAAACTAGAAAATTGCTATCTATTCAAATCTTGTAAAATGTTCCGTAATCGAGAACATCAGCAACGAAATCGAGCTTTGTTTTTCAATTTCAAATTATTCATCTCTAGCTGCATGCTCCTCTTTAGCAATCCCGTTTTACCCTGAAATATCTAAACTTTTCTTTATATCGATGTCGTGTTTTACGTCGCCTTTCATTATACTTTGTCACATAGTGTTGTTTATGTACATATTTTTAATCTCTAGTTTCATTTTGTTCTTTTCTCTTACTTCGTATTTGCACCAAAGTGTTTTCTTACTTTGTTTAATTAATGTAAAGAACTGTGGAATACAAATTTTGTTTTGACGACAAAAACACAGAAAACTGGGCTTACTACAGGTAGCAGTTAACACACACAGCAATACATACTCACTTGGAAATCGTTTTTGCCAATACAACATTTTTCAGTTTTATCTTATTTATTAAAAAGTACGTGTTTCGAGGTTCCTCGCCTCAGATAAAGAATATGACTGATGAAACTGGAAAATGTTGTTTTGACAATAACTATATCTTATTAGACAGTTTAAGTAAGTACACAGGACAAGTAAAAATATCAGCCATACTACATACTAAACTGTCTAATATAACAATATAGTTGATGTTCGCGGGCCTAAATATGTTTTGGGCCCGACTCAGGCTCATTGTAGCCCGAGCACAGCGAGGGTTAAAATGAGCGCTGAGAAGGCCCCAAAACATATTTATGCCCAAGAACATCAACTACATTACTATTATTATAACTTTGGAGAGCATTTCGCACAAAAACAAGAACATTTTGCTACTTCAGAAACGCGGATATTTATTTAATGAAAGTTGTGTTCTAGCGGCGGGCTCTTATATATTAGAGCCCGCCAAAATGTCCGTTAGAGCCCGGATAATACGCCAAAATGCTCGCCAAAGTTAATATAATACCCAATATAGTGGCTACAAGTTAGCTACTAGCATGTTTGTGTTGTCTATATCGGGGTTGATCTTTATAGTTACATCCCACAACTGTTGCGTTTTTATCATTTCTTCCATATCTGATTACCAGAAAACACTGAAATTATCCTTTCCTACTGTAGTGCATAAATAATGTCATACTAGGGATAATTTAAAGGGCTTTGTGCAAAACAGACTTAAGTGAATTTGTATAAAATGCTAAATTCACCCAAGGGTTATGAAGAAATAATAGGGATAATGTAGGGAGAGATGAGAACTTGATCAAGATTCACTTGTCAATTACATTTAGTGCCAACACAATGCGACTCTGTGTGAAATTCTAAATTCTCAAAAAAGTTAGAAAGAAACAATAGGGATCATCTAAAGAGAGTTGAGAACTTGATCAAACATTACTAACATCATTTTTGCACTATACTCTATAAAGGCACGGACACACGGCGCAACATTGCATGCAACATTGCACGCAACAACTTTTTTGGAGGTGGACACACGGTGCAACATTTCATGCAACATTGCGCGCAACAATTTATTTTGGAGGTGGACACACGGAGCAACAAAATCATGAGATAGCATGTCGTGCTTACCCATGCATTTTACAACAAACAAAACGGCTTCCAACAGGTAGTTCTTTGAAAAGAAAACTTTTTGCGTACAATGTTACAAGAATAGAGCGCGATTCAACTTCAGTTTATAGCGTAATATGTTGAATGCAACAAAACTCATTGGTGGACTCACGCTGAAACAATGTTGCATCGTGTCTCAGCGCCTTAATTGTCTATTCATAACATAATTTGAACTTATATAAGGGTCTTCTATGTTGGGAATAACGTGAATATCTATTACTGAATAAGTTATTTTCATAACCATGTACAAGTGTGTATTTCCTCTATTCTGCCAAGTCACATATCTTATAAACCTCATGAAATCCAGTGGCCCAAAAAATATTGTGAAATAAACACTACGGATGATTATACAAAGACCATGAAAATGAAAAAAAAAACTTTTAACCCGCGGCCGCTAAAACAGT
>JAOTRI020099923.1:12500-14312 GCA_028564885.2 Zoanthus sanctaehelenae
AGTAAACGCCAACCGGTTAAATAACTTAATAGAAATAAATCAATTAAAGAACAGAACAATACATTTCGTTTCATTGTGAAGGAAGTTGTATAACCAGTTGGATCATTTTCTTTTCCGCAATATGAACGTTATCCAAGTACAATGGTTGACAGCTTATAGAATATAAATTTACGTGTTTCATTTTAGAATACGAATGTGGCTGCGATCCTCGAGGCAGTGTAAACAAGTCATGTGACCCGTTTACCAAACAGTGCTTCTGCAAGGTAACTAAGATCGTTTAAATCGAATATTAATTTTGTTCTTATGTTTGTTTACCGGTAACAATTTTTTTTATCTAACCTAAGACCCTTTTGATAAGTTGTTTGCCGTGCCTTTTTTATCAGCAGGGTGAATTTTCGGTACAAGCTTTTCTATGGTCCTCCAACAAACTGCTAATTTACATCAAGTTTCAAATTTCATCATGCCGCAGCCCGACTCTAGACTCTGCAACCATATCACATCCTAGTTTTATGACTTGCTCTGGCTTTCAGTTAAATATCGTGTTCATATCAAGATTTTTACAGGACGAAATAACACATTTTCTCTTGCGTTTTTGCAACGGAAACGTAGAATGTATGCCAGTTTCCGTTGCAAGTAACGCTTTTTTCCGTTTTCAGAAATCTAACGTTTTTAAACATTTACGTTGCGACAGTAGTGTCCATAAATTGGTGAAATCCAGTCACCTTTCTGTTGGACGTGAACCACAAAAAAGTCAAAATTACATGCGAACAACACACACTTCTTTTTTTGGTTTTTCAGTCTGGTTAATGTCAAGCTAACTTACTTTTATGGCAATTCATTTGCTGGTTCAGCATTATATTATTCATCTTACTGAGAATGAAAGCTGGCTCTCCCGAGAATCTTCGATTTTATAATGAACTATGAAAATTTATACTGCCCAGGGTTCTAATATTTTAGGGTTATGACTAAAAAATTGAATTGACGGCTAAAAAAAGGTTTTAGTGCTTCTACAGAATGCCACGGTGAAGGTGAAGTTTTGCTTAGCACACTCCTGTGCCCCGGAATTGCAGTCAAAGGTTTATTTTTACAAAGATTGAATACTGCAAAATACGTTTTTTTGCGTGACAGCAATCGTTCACTAATTGTGTGACAGGGCGACAAAGTGACTATGTATAGCTAACTTACCAAAAACGTTTGCTCGTTATAGTTAAATATTTATTTTTTAGTTAGTAAATTGTATGCATTTGATCACAAGCAACTCAAGCTTGGAATTACTTTATCGATAGGATCGCTTTTACAGCTTAAACGTATAGCGATTTGTATGGATATGCATAAACATCTGTTCCTTCCCGAGTATGTTTTTTTTTGTCATAGCCGCGCAGATACAAAGCCGGGAAAAGAAGCCGTTTGTATGCCAGTACATGGTAAAAGACGTTTGGTTGCATATGATTTGAGACTTAACTGTACAATTTATCTGAGTTTTAAAAAACGTAAAGTTTTTCTGGCGACAACTAGTGCTAACCAATGAATGATATGTTCAGGAAAACAAATATTGCCAAGGAAATGTCGATTGCATTCCAAATCAACTGCAAGTATATAGATTGTGTTGCAATTTTTTTTTTTTTGAGTTCCTAAGTCGATCAACAACTTACTTACTTACTTAATCCTCTTCATGCCTTGTGGCACATACGACCGACACTAGTGAACGCCAACCACTCCTGTTACGCGCCAGGTTCTCAACCTGGGCCCATGTCAATCCATTGTCTTTCATTTCTCTCTCGACTGATCTTCTCCATGTCTCCTTTGGTCTTC
>JAOTRI020099934.1:0-14312 GCA_028564885.2 Zoanthus sanctaehelenae
AGCTAGCGGGAGGGGGGAGGGTGGGCAGGGGGTAATTTTGTAAGCCGTTATTAGTGAATATTTCAGAGGACTTGCCCCCTCCTCCCACTGAGAAAATTCTAGCTACGGCCATGGGATGTGAGTAAGTTGTTTACAACTAAACTCACGTGTTCGCCACACCATGAACTACAAACTTGATTAATGCACTAAATGAAAGAAATTTAACAATTACTTTAATTTAGGAGTTATCAGAATGTTTTTTGTGAAGTTCATTATTTTAACAAAACTCAACTAGTGTTCCAATGTTTTTACGCTTACTCGATTAAGTACCGCCAAAAAATCGCCATCTTGTGGATTGCCATCTTGTGAATAGGACAAGATTTCACTCAAAAGGCGTCCTCTTGGCAACAAGTTTATATACAGGAAATAGCGCGTACGTATTGTATAGATATCTAAACAGACAAACTATAATGCTGCTAAAAAAAAAAATAGAAAAACACTGTTCATCAGCAGGATTCCCAAATTGTGAGCAATTCTACAATTGGTTTCGGCTCCATTAACTCCTGTACCAATTTGAAGAACAATTTAGGTTGAGCCACCCACCCAGTAAGCACAGTAACTGGACAACGTTAGTAAAGTAAGGAAAATCAAGTGTCGTACTCGGATCTAACGGACTATTGTTGATCCACCGGTGAACGTTGCTGTTTCGCCATCACGTCTAAGAGCGGGAAAATGTAAGAATTGTGGTTTAGTTAGTTTATGCCATATTAACAAAACATCCAATGACTGCTACTTCGGGAAACAAAACAGACGTTCGCCTGGTGAACAGTCATTTAGTGTATATTGATAGCAATAGACCCTTTTCACGCAAAACTGACATTAATAACTATTCCGGTTTTCGAAAAACGAATTGCATCATCGCATTTATCACAATAATAGCAAAAATGCAAAGTTTCGTTGTGATTGCTCAAAAAATGGCGGCGGTATTTCGTCAAAATCTTGTAAAGAAAATGTATGGGTTTTGAATGTTAACAAGGCTAGCAGGACACAAGATGAATGAATACGAGGGCCGACATTGAGACAGCTTTAGAATCTTTATTGTACCATAAATAAAAAAAAAAGTTGAATTTACATCATTTGTTTAAATAAATAACTTTAAAGCTAAAAATACTTGGAAGTTGGTTTACAAAGTAGTTATTGATTTACATTATAGTTTGGGTTTTTGTTGATATAAATAATGTAAAATACAGTAAATGGTATAAAAACACACACACAAAAATAAAAAAGAGAGAGAAGATATATATGTACATATATATACTCACAGAATGAGCAACACACAAGAGCATCATCAGTCTATATTATATGCTTAAAGCTGGAAATATCAAGCTGAGCTTAATATTTGGAGATTAATTCACTCTTAACTGATTTTTCTTAAATTGATGGAAAGAATATTTCCTAATTGATTCATCAATGGAGTTCCAGATTTTAGGTCCTTGAAATCGTATATCGAATTTTCCATAACTAGTTTTGGCTTTAGGTAGATAGAATGATTTTTTTTTTGTTGCTGCTCTTGTGTTATATTCATGTACCTTATCAAATGCAGTAAATAATAATTGAAAGACGCAGGGTAATAAGTTGTTATTGTATTTATACATAAAGGTTGATATTTTGAAAGTTACTAAATCAAAGATTTTAACAAAGTTTAGTTGCTTAAATAAAGGACTTGAGTGCTCATCAAATTTAGAAAATGAAATAATACGAACAACTTTCTTTTGTAATAAATATAGTGGTTGTATAGTAGTCTGGTATGTCTTACCCCATGCTATTAAACCATACATTAAAAATGGATAGATCAAAGTATATAGTGTAAGTTATTCAAAATCCCTGAATTAACATAATAGCCAAGTTTTCATAGGAGATCAATACTTCGTTTAATTTTTTTAGCAATGAATTCAACTTGAGGTTTCCAACTTAAATTTGAGTCAATAGAAATCCCTAGATATTTGATGCAATGGGATTTTTTAGTAGCTTCATTATTTATGGCTAAATGAAAATTTTGCCTGATAACCAAAACAGTTGGTAAATAATTATGTTTTCTAGTCACACATACATTTTACCACCATAACAGAAACACATCCAACATTTTATTTTTATTTTAAATGGAATCAAGTAAAAAAAAAACTTGTCACCATCTTTGTTTACTTTGAACACACAATCGATACACATGCTCAAATCCATATTTCGGCCCGGGTTGGAAAAAGATGGCAATTAGATCGGCTTTTCCAGCCCGTTTGCCGAGCTCCGTTTGCCCGGCTGAAAATTCCAGCGCTTTGATAATGTAATCGCAATTGTTTAAAACGAAGCATTGCTTCAGAAAAGCGGGCTGGATTTTCAGCCCGGCTAGCCGAGCCGAAATTTCTGCCCGGGTTAAAACTCACCATGTAATCGGCCCCTTTGAAATGATAGCTTCAGGGCTTCATCAGCAATGAGATTCAGCATTCCATTTATGACAATTCAACAAAAAAACGCTAATTTAAGAAATTGTATATCAAGAAATACTCCTGACCACAAAATGACGTTCCATTGCCTTTCATTCCATCTGCCATTCATATTCCAATCAGTTTAAAAGCAAACCAGTCTGTCATTCAGAATGCACTTAGCTTTATTTGCTAAAGGCCTCTTGGCCTACCTTTTAACCCATGCATGGCCCCTCCTCAATGACAAGAAAATAACACTATGGCAATAACACTACTGGCTCATAATAGGTAAGTATAAAAAAGCTGTGTTTGGATACCTTTGTGCAGTTAATTACGCTGACCTTGGCTTCAATAATTGACGAAATGAACAAAATGAACTAATCTTTACTTTATTTTGGAATCTCAAACTGCTTGCACTTTTACCCTCTTTTATTATCACCTTTTCAATGAGCGTTTTTCACTTTTTTTCTTTCTATTACATATAAGAATTCTGTCCTCATTCCTGCTGCCTAGACTAGCTTTGCTATTTGCTGGCGGTGTGATAACTGTAACACATGTGATAAAAATAATAAAGTTGAAGTTGAAGTTGAAATGCATAGAGATTCAACCTATTTAAGTTAAATGGCTTACCAGAAATCATTTTTTAAATTACAAACTATGGTTCAGTACACGCTTTGTTTTCTAAGAACCAGTAACTATTAAATTTTTGGCGATTTCAGCCTCAAGTTGTTCATATTTCCTCATCTTTCCAAACAATAAATTAGTCGGCTGGAAAAATAAAAAGACGCTAAGAATTCAGCACAGAACAATGTTCTAAACAATCACGAACAACTGAACTATACTGGATTTTCCTGCATTTCGACTATAGATCAATTGATGTATGCATACAGATCTGAGTGAGTCTACGTTATAAATTTTAGCATGAACTTATAGAGTATGTAAATCTCAATATTTGTAGAAGAATTAAATAGAATTCTTAAATTTGTCTGATCAAAATTTCAGCCTGGTGCTTGTTTTTAGTTTGTTCTTAATTTTTGGACAAATCTCAGCCTGGGTGTTCTTATAAAGTTTGTTGTTATAAAAAAAAGTGTGCATGGTGACTTTTCATCACAATCTTTTTTTGCCATCCCTAGATTCCATTTCTGAAGTTGCATGTGATATGAGTTGCCTTCACAGTTTTCTACCTGGCTTCTGCTAGGGAAAATAAAACCTGGAAATGAATGTTGAAAATCCTGGAGATCTGGCAAAAAAAACCTGAAGATTTTTATATCTTGTACACTCTTTTTTTTATAAGAACGTCGAATTTTTTGACTGGGGCTGAACGTTCTTAAATATTTCCTGTATATCACTCTTAAATGTTCTTAAACATATTCTTAAAATATCTTTACTGATTTTAGACAATATAAATGATACATGTACCGTATGTGATACTTTACTGTATACATTGATTTGTACATGTACTTTGTACTGTCTTTCTTGCCAGTTTGTCTCAAGAAATATACCTGAGAACTGCAGCTTGGTAAATGAAAAACCTGTGATGTAAAATTGTTATCTGCAAACTTTAGTCAAGAAGCCCAAGCAAATTTTTCAATAACACTGTAGAAACTATTTCATCATAAATAAATGTTCTTCATCTTTTCCCAGCCTCAGCATGTTCTTAAAATGTTCTTAAATTTTTGGCGATTTTCACCCTCATATTCTTATGAATAAGGTTCTTATAGCAAAAAAGAGTGTATACATGTTGAGCGTCGTGGGGTGCATTTGTTGTATCAGTATCGATTCTAATCCCGTCCATCTCACCATCTCACTGTGTTGTATTTTAATGTTACTCCTTCATATTAGCGTAGCTTGCAGCACTTCACTTTTTATTAGAAACCTCTAGTTAGTATGTCACAATTATCTTAATAATTTTTGTTCAAAAGAACAGCACCGTTTACAGTGCTTATGTTTAGAACATGGGGGAAAAAAAAAAATATATATATATATACGTAATTTACACAAAGCTATTTTGAGTGACTTGTTGTGAACATTTTAGCAGCATAAGAGTATTAGCTGCAAGTATTTAAAAAGTCGAATTTTGACAAAATTAACCTGTATGATGTACCTGTATGTTATTTATATTCCGTCGCCAACAGTAGTCGAAGGATAAATGACACATACATGTCCAAGAAGTACAACCTTTGCAGTTGACGTGAAGAAGCTTTGTGATTGGCTGAATTGAGGTTGGGGTGTCTTGAGTTTTACTTTCCTTTCATTGGCTCAAATTTCATGGAAAGCTTACATGCCGTTAATTACATCCGAGCTTCATTATTAAAGATTAAAGCGTGTAGTAACTTTTAACTGTTAACCATTTTGGTTACTTTTACTTTGAAGGGAATTTTCTTTCATTCATCGAGGGTAAACTAAGAATTTTCAGGTTGTGTGCAGTACCACAGGCTGTCTGTACGTTTTTGTAGGTAATCATAGGGCTTTGAGGTCAATTTGGAATTTATTGCTTGAGTGCGTTTTTCAGAAAGTTGTTTTACCTCACGGCTAAGGAGTATAACTAATTCTAAACTGAGCGAGAAAGTCGTGTGATTACAAATTAATAATATACATGTAAGATGTACCAAGAAAAGCACAACATCTCGCAAGTTTCCACCAAAAAGATCTTTTGCAGATGTTATTTACAGCGATTCGATGCCCCTCAGATGAAGCCCGTGCAAAATTACACATTTGTAATTAGGGATCACATTTTCAAGTATCATTTTGTTTGTAAACAGCATAAACTGTACTGAAACCAATCTCCCATACGGCAAATCAAAATTTTGACTTTACTTTGGTATTACAGATTTCTGTACTGCATGAAAAGTGCACCGCGCTCGACCAATGAGAATCGATGAATTTTTGCATGTATATTATTAGTGTGAAAATAGAAGCTACAGTGGCAGTTTTATAGCAAGTCTGTTTTATGACTGGAATATGAATGTGATATTTTTGTTGTCGTAGTATTTGACTTAATTCTATTGTTTGAAAAGCCTGGCACCCCCTCTTCCATGTGTTCCTTAAAAATGATACGCTGAAAAAAGGATGATATACTAGGTAATGGCGGGGACATTTTTAGACCACTTTAAAAAGTTACGAGAATGAAGATTCAATTTTTATTGTCTCTACACTAGATTAAGGAAGTATTTAGAAACAAAATTAAAAGTTATATTCGACAGAAAGGACAAATTCATAAATTTATACGTCAAGTTACTTATTATTTATTATTTCATTTATCTTATCTTTTATTTACTGCCAAATAAAAAGTGTACTTTTTTCCAATTTTTCTACAATGGATGTAATTTTTAAGCAAAACCTAATTAAAGTATTGGAACTTATATTTATTATTTTATTATTTATTGTTGTTTAGCTTCGTCCTCGCTACTTGACCGAAGCAAAAGAGCTTCCAAAGCCCGTATGTTGCGCACATTCTCGGTGTACTCAAACTTCAGCCTAATCCTCTCCCCCTCAGTCATGTCCGCTTGGTTTCGCATTTCAACCACGTCTCTCGGTACTCTATTTAGACTCTCACAGCGCTCACATTCGTAACAGTGTCGGTGATTGTATAGAGCCTATAGAACATGTAGATCGTGTAGAACATATAGAGCATATAAATGGTATAGAGCCTATAGAGACTATAGAACATGTAGATCGTGTAGAACATATAGAGCATGTAGATGGTATAGAGCCTATAGAACATGTAGATCGTGTAGAACATACAGAGCATATAGATGGTATAGAGCCTATAGAGACTATAGAACATGTAGATCATGTAGATCGTGTAGAACATATAGAGCATGTAGATTGTATAGAGCCTAAAGAGACTATAGAGACTATAGAACATGTAGATCGTGTAGAACATATAGAGCATATAGATGGTATAGAGCCTATAGAACATGTAGATCTTGTAGAACATATAGAGCATATAGATGGTATAGAGCCTATAGAGACTATAGAACATGTAGATCGTGTAGAACATGTAGAGCATGTAGATGGTATAGAGCCTATAGAGACTAGAACATGTAGATCGTGTAGAACATATAGAGTAGGTAGATGGTATAGAGAATATAGAACATGTAGATCGTGTAGAACATATAGAGCATGTAGATTGTATAGAGCCTATAGAGACTATAGAACATGTAGAACATGTAGATTGTATAGAGCCTGAGACTATAGAACATGTAGAACATGTAGATCGTGTAGAACATGTAGAGCATGTAGATTGTATAGAGCCTATAGAACATGTAGATCGTGTGCTACGGGTCAGTGGACACGCAGCTTTGATATATCTGTCAACTCGACAGACAACACAAAGTTGTTCTGAACAAAGGATTTTTGCAAAATCGATCAAAACAAACATGTTCCTTATTTGAAATTCTCCGATACAGTGTTATCTGAAACTTTCTACATTTAAAATTTAACCTTTTAACAACAAATCAACAATTTTGCTATAGCGAAAAAGTATTTGAAGTCAAAACTCACATGCAAAGCCTCCTGCTCGGCTGGCTATCGTTTGAAATAATAATGATCACATAAACTAAGCGGAAGTTGTTTTGCAATTGTTACAATTTCAGCAGATCAACAATAAAATAACGGCTTTCGTCTTTCAACAAAATACTGCCATATTTTGTACAATTTTAGTTAAAGCGACGTCTTGACCAAAATCCGTGTAATCCATTATTACAGTTATATTTTATTCACGCCTAACAGTTGTTTTCTTTGAGCTGATATTAAATGATACAAGAGTCTTTTGACGGCTATAAGCATTGCATATACTTTCAAACAAAAATTTCCTTCAGTAATTTAAAATGATTCCCCGAACACTGAACAGAACTTATTCCCCAGAGAGAATTGCTTGAAG
This sequence comes from Zoanthus sanctaehelenae, assembly GCA_028564885.2. Lineage (NCBI taxonomy): Eukaryota > Metazoa > Cnidaria > Anthozoa > Zoantharia > Zoanthidae > Zoanthus > Zoanthus sanctaehelenae. The sequence goes on from JAOTRI020099934.1 coordinate 7,342, forward strand.
CAAAAACTAAGAATCTTACCGTTAAAGCCAAGTAAAACAAAAGGGCCGCTTAATAAGCGTATGTATGGCTGCTATGCATTGCATTGTACTGCGTTTAATTGTCAAATAACAATGTCATATAGGGATATGTTTTATTGTATTTTAGCATCAAAACTTCTGAGTCAATAAAAAAAATAAAACCTACCTCCCAACAATAAAATGTCTGAAGAAAGGACGCTAACCGACTATCTTTTTACGTGCATGGCCTAACGCTTGTTCCATGGCAAGCCAAACTTGTCAAAAGTATTATGTACAGAGATCGCACTTTTTCGGAAAGAGATCGGTAAACTCGATGATAACTCTAGTTGATTTTTTTTCGATAAAACAAGACGTACTGCAGGATTCAAAGTAATAAAAGCGAAGTATTTCTTTGTTACTGATTACGTTAAGTAAAACATGAAAAGTTTATTTAAATTCAATACGTCGAGCGTGCGAGACTCAAAAGTCGAAAATCATTCGTGATTCCCAAGCCATCCCGAAAATGTGTACACTCGGCGGACATCCAACCTGATAGCAATATAGGTACTTGCGAACGCGCAGTAGCTACAAAAATCACCCAAATGTAAATAAGATATCTAGCAGTAGCATTTCTTATTTTCAAAATGATTTTAAAAGTCCGTGTAGTTTCATACCCCATACGAAAAAACAAAATATAGTATGTCATGAATATCTATCAAGCAATTACAAGTCGATAAACGCACGGGGTGATTTGAAAATACAATTGTTGGTGTGTGGATAATATAGAGCCTATAGAACTTAAATTTCATTTCTAAATACCAAGCGATAAGTATAAAGTGATATTCAGAATGATTAAGGTCAGTATATTGACGAACATATATAGAACATGTAGATATATCATGATTGAATAACCAGCCGTGTTAAAATTAATTTTTCAAAATAAATATTCTAGAATAGAGATATTAGAAACTGTTATAACAAATATTATAAAGTTTTTATTGATTATGAACATTTATATTCTGCTCCTAAGAAACATGTTCCGGCCATAAAATAGCTCTGTACTAGGCTTCAGATGGCTGTGCAGTCAAAGGTTTTCATTGTTCGTTTTCTTTTTTTCTGATAGACCATTAAGTTGTGAACAATAAAAACCCTAATTACAAGAAAAAATATATGAAAGCAATAAATGCTCACAGTGAATAATTGTTTGGCATTCGAGAAACTCAAAAACAATTTATTTTCCTTTGAAGTTGACATGTTTTGTTTTTGTATAGATTTATACAAAACATTTTTAAAAATTGGTAAAAAAATTCATAAAATATGCATAGCTGTAAAACATATTTTTCACGATTAACACAAACAAGCTACTTCAGATTACATCAAGTCTCTATAATTGCCGAATTTTTTATCTGTTATTATTCTAATTGTTTTACAAAGCAAGAAATTTGTTCTTCTCTCAGAAGCAGTGCTAATTCTTTTTTCTTTCTCAGTTGGAGTAATTTGCTTCCCACTTGTTTTTTGTCTTTAACACGAACGTGCTGCAGTCCAAATGCAGGGGCCTGTTCAACACTTGCGTTGTACATTTGTGTTAAGTCGTCAATAGTTTTTGCTGTACTGTTTTTGTTTAAAACGTCTGGTTTGGCCATGATATATTGCATTAAAATACAATTTTCTTCTTCAGTCCATTTTCCTCCAACAACAGTTTCATCGTTTGCAGTTAGAAAGTCAAGTCCTCGCTTTCTATCTCCTCCAAACTGGTTCTCACCCCTCTTTCTCTTATTTTGTTTGTTTGTATAAATTACGTGCACACGAAGTGGGTTCTTGCATCCTTTACACTTACAGTTGATTTTACAAGGCTTCTGATTTTGTAGGCATGGACAGCGACATCGATAATGTCTTTTAGTGTTGGTCATTGTGTTGCAACAAACTTCTTTCCATTCCTTATTGTTCACACCACATGAACAGTATTCTTTGGGTTGTGCAGAAGTCTTATCTTTTGACTGTTTGGATTCTTCAGAATTGTTTAATTTTATTACGGCATCGTAGTGTCCAGGCCCTTCTCGTCTAAACGCAACAAACAGACAATTCCCCACACAGTGTGCTGCAAAAATATCGGGTGAAATAGTTATCACCGGATAATTTTTTATGTTACTTAGTATCACTATTGAAACTTTTAGTGTATTGGCAATAGCTTTTACCATAAGATCACCGAGATCTCCGGAAAACACACCTGGTTTAGCAAAATTCTTAACTGTTTCCTCAAATAATTGATTTTGCTGCTGTGAACTATTTAAGAATCCCAAGTACTTCTCTTTGTTTGAAATCAGTTCCATTACCATCAAATGTCTTAGCTGCAAACCCATTTCCTCTTCAGTCTGAGAATCATTTAAACCCATATACAAAAAATGGTCCATTATCTTGATACTACAGGTTTTGTCCTTCAGAAGACCCAAAATATAAAATGAGATAGCATTAAATAGACAGTCACCGTTTCTTGAAATGTTATGTAAAGAAAAATTGAACATACTTAACACTGAACAGAGATTCCTATCAATGAATTCACTTTGAGTGTTATTATTGTTAGATATGCTTGATTTTTCAGTAAGATTATTGTTTTCTAACCTTAATAGGAACTTTATGTATTCTGACTCAAAGAAAAACTTGTAGATATTGATTGGTAATTTCCTTGAACTTTTTGTTTGCAGTGTTTCAAAAAGATCAAACAGATAAGTGGCGCGGCTTATAGACTCCGTATTTTGTGAAGCACTTTTTCCATCTTGTAGGAAACACTGCACAGTATCTCTGTTTGACAAGGGTGAAGAGTTTCCAATCCCAAACTTCTCTTTTCTTTTCGTAGGTTCTTCTTTTTGAATTGTTTCAAGGGGTTGAACAAACGGTATTCCTTTTATCTTACTGTTTCTCCGGGAGTTCCAACCATAAAAAAAGACTGTTAGAAGCGCAAAGGCAAGTTCGGGTCCCATTTTAGCTCCTGCAAACAAATCGTTTATTTTTTCATGTAGACATTCGTTCGTACTTGTTGAGTAGCCTTGAGGAATGAACGAAAGACAACCTTTGGCCACGTGCTCTTTCAAATTGCTTAACTGTTCTTCAAAAGAGTCTCGTAAAAGTTGCTCACCATCCGTTGCTGTATTTGATATGTGCCGCCATTTAGCTTCAAAATTCTCAAGATTATTTAGTAAAGTTTCTGTATTTGGAGTTGGCTTGGTTCTCATCCCCCTTCCTTTGTCATTATCAGCTCTAAAAACCAAAGCAATATCACGAGCAACAGCTCCATAAAAACTGTTTTGCTTATGTACGGTTCGCGTAACTCTTTGTATTGCATGAAATAAGTCCAATAACACGACAACATCCTTCCCAAACAGTTCCTGAATTTTGCTTCTCCACTTACAACAATTGTCGATCATAAAAATCTCCACTTTTCCACCCCTGGTTTTTATTCTTTCCTGCAAATGCTCCAAAAGTTCTTTAACAATATTGAATTGCTCTTTCTTAGTTAGCTTCCAGGCGACAACTTCATGTTTCTCGTTCAATACAATGAAAAGAGAGTTATAAAGTTTTAGCCAATAGTTGTCAGGTTCTCTCGTTATTCCAATGTTGATGCTTACCTATAAATAGATTCACGTTCATTATCCCATACGACAACGATTGATATAAAAAACAAGAAAAGAGATTGATATAAAAAAACAAGAAACACCGGGGTGAATTCTTTCTAAACACTATGTATATCAATCTAAAATTGTGGGAAGGAAATCAAAACACCGAGAGAGATATAAAATCATATCGCTTCGAAATAATAAACTTAATAAACATAAAAGAACTAGGGGTAAGCAGGGCTTAGAGTTAGAAAGTTCGGGCGCGAACTGGGGAAGTATTATTCTTGTATTAAGTCATACAACACCCTTTTTAGAAAATCTTTAATTAAAAAAAAATTAGTGCTAACCGCAAGCACCAAAAATAATTAAAATTTCAAAACTGATAGCACAAAGATCTATTTTTAAAACACGAAAGATCTTTTCACACAGCGTATTTTAGTAGTTTCGTCTTTCCTGTTTAATTTTCCCATGTGCTGCTGAATATAAATCGTTGTATTGTGGTAGTATATTTGTAATTACCTGAAGAAGATTGCTTTATACAACTGAAACGTGTCCGGAAAATAAAATAATTTGGAAAATCTCAAGCCTGCGCGCTGCTCGCTGGTTCATATTTTTTGTGTGTACAATCATTAGATGCGCAACTGCATGTAAAAATCATGTATCATGACCTGTCAGTCAAGTTCTTATGAAATGGTCAAACGAGTTCGTCAAAATATTTGATTCCATTCATACCAGTTGGAAGACGAAAAAAAGTCTCTCGCCTCTGCTTAACCCTAGTTTCAGATACACACAGCTCATTATGGCACATGCCGCTTACCATGCAACATATTACTTTTGCTTGCCCCCTTTTATTTGTTTGCCCGCAATAAGCTGTGAACAGCCATTGGAACTTAGAATCTGCCTTATAAATAACTGACTCCTTTTAAAAATGGAAAACTGAAGTGACTATGAACGATCACATTGTTATGTAGCCCCATTAATAATGTAATCATATTTGAAGAAGCAAATAAGATAAAATATAAAATAAAAATAAAACTCCCACAAAGATAAAACTTCAAAAAGCTGAGCTCTCTGCGGTTTAAGGCTCGCCCGGCAATCATTCAAGCATAGATTAAAATTCGTTTAACTTAGGTCATATATGATTCACTTGATTTTTCATCATGCGCGAGAAACACTGGTTTAAAATTCTCACAACGAAAAAGTTTTAAAAAGTTGTGTCACCTTCAGTTTCTTATATTTTCTTTATTATATCTTATATTTTGAAAATGACTTTTATGTTATCACGAGCTGGCGGTTACACAAACGAAACAGAGGGAAGTTTTATTTCATTTCATGAAATTCAGATTTAATTCTTTTGATGTAAACAGATTTTATAGCTTACCTTAAAGGTATGATCGGCCATGAGTGCCCTTGCTGATGTACGTAGCATTGCTTCTTCGTAAAGGCTTTTGCGCTCTCCGAAATCTTTAAGAAACACATCCCCAAGAACGTCATCACTTGGACAAGCATTTATCAAAAACGTTTCATAGGTATTAAAAGCAGCTTCTACGCTTTCAGTTGATAGAGGTCCAATTCTTTTAAGTTGACAATGTTTTTCAAAGTTCCCTTTTCTCCTCATTGCCTCTGCCAATTGATTTCCCATGTGTATGGTTTGATACAAGTTAAAAGATATCCCGTTTGAAACGAAGTTTCGAAGTGTCGTTATAAAAATGTTTGTAAAACCATATTTGTGAGTCAGTTTAAAAGGCACATCTAATAAAGATTTTATGTTTTCGATAAACCTCCCGTCAGTACTTCTAATGTAATGCCTTGTTTCTCCCGACCTACAGTAATAGTCTCTTGCGATTAATAGCCCAGGTGTATCAGAACCAAGCATTACACGTGGATTTAGCGAGTTCGAAGATCCATCTGTCCAACGCCCTGCTTCTAACTTCTGTTTATGTTCTTCACAAAAAAGAGGGTTTATGGAAAATACATCTTCGTATTGCAAAAGAGGATCCCAAATATACAACACGGGTAACGTATAGTTTTGCGGTTCTGGAATAGATGTTACTTGTGGCCTTTGGGGATAAATGGCTCCAAAATCCGTGGTTATAGTTCCCTGCACAAAGCTCGTCAGGATACTTTGAATATAATTTTTATATAATTCTGGTATATGTACTGCTGAAGAAAGAGATGCTAAAAAGCAAAAAATCAACAGAAAACTTGCAAAACCCAGTTTCATTACTTTTTCTTTTACCTTTATCTTGAACCTGAATTATACAAATAGCAGGACCGCACGCAGGCGGAGGTGTGTTGTGGGTGTGCGCACAATTTCCCTTTCATCTTCCATAACACTTACAGGATTAAGCTAGTTATTTTCTTTATTCATTAATTTTTAGAAAATCTGTTATTGATCGATATTTATTCTTGAAAGAGTCAACATAATTCTAAACGGGTTATTTGCAGCCAACGTGACGTAATGATTTTTCTTTCTTTTGGATTGAGCCATTGATAGCGATCTCGGTGTATTCTACTCACACACGGACCGGAAAACTTCGCGCTAACAGAAAGTGAGAAACGTCGGATTATTGATGCTAGCTTGAACTTAATCGCTTTAAATAATTTAGATGCCGCACAAACAATTTTGGAACTGGTTTATAAAAAATGAAAAATAAAAAAATTGATAACAACATCTTCAAAGGTTTAGGAAACTCGTATTATTTTTGTCTTTGTGCGAACAGAAAAAGTTTAAATGGCTGTATGATATAGCATTGTTCGTGGTAGTTTTCGCACCTTGTATCTCTGCCTTATGTCTCACTATTTTTAAACACATCAACAAAACCTGAGACTCTTGTCATTCCTTTGAACGGAAGTTAAGCATGTAGCTAGTGAGCAGTGCTCGATCTCACTTTTCAATTATATACACGTGTGATCATTTATTCATAATAGAGTTTGCGGTGAACGGCTCTTTTGTCGTCGCTTCAGTTCGCATTGGCAACAAGAACCTTTGTTAACATTGTAAAATCTTGATATCCGACAGCAGGAAAAGACATCGAAGTTAAAAGAAACTCTCGTAAGCTTTCGTACTCATTTGAGGTCGATTGCAGCATCAAGAATAAGATGAGCCAACTGGATGTTTCTCTTGAAGATTTTCAACACACAACGACAGAGAGGACAGAAACTGCTACCGCATGCGTGAGCTCTAAGAAAACCCTTACTTCACACGACGGAGTAATTGGTTACTTAAAAAACGAAGACTTTGAGCCACGAACAAACTTTGATGTGGAGGTGGTTGGGCGTCTCAAGAGCGAACAAACTACCGCGGGGTACCTTTTTAAAGTCAAAAGAGTTGATGATCCACACGAAAGGTGATTGATATTC
>JAOTRI020099945.1:0-14311 GCA_028564885.2 Zoanthus sanctaehelenae
CACAAGGACCAACCACGCTGGCAACGTAGCCGGACAATGTTATGTAGATGGTAACTGTAGGGGTTCCCAGGGCGATACTTTTCTCTATTGATAAGTTGAACACCGTAATATTTGGTACACATACATATGGTATTATATGTTCTATTTGGAGTGTACACCTTGTTTGTCACTTAACTCTTTCAGTCTCAGATGTTTTGTTAAATACTCCGAACTTGAGCGTATACTTTACAGTGAAAATGTTTGAAAGAGTATTAATTTTGATCTTTACCTGTTTTCTTTGTTTGATCAATCCTCATTATCTCATTACCTAATTGTTCTATATTATTGTACTGTATATGAGTTATGTAAGGAGGAGTTGGGTGTTGATAGTTACACTGGGACTAAAAGGTTTAAATAACCTCGACTTGGCAGCAGATAATTCTGAGTATTGTTCTGGTTTGCTGTTGTTGTACTTATATTTGTACTGTACTACATATCTAACTTTAGCGTTAGATATATAATTTATCTTGTTCCCTTGCTTTCGCCTTTAGCTTATTTCATGACTTTCGTTATACCGACGAATGTCTAATATAACTCCGTCCAACTGTGTTTTTTTGTTTATCTTTAATATTGTTTGTTTTTTTGTAAAAAAGATTTAAGAAAGTAGACATTGAAGGGTTTGCGGCTGCTTTGAAAATACCAGATCAGTACATCTGCCTTCAAACAACAGTTTGCCCAGGATGTAGCTCGAGAAATTCAAAATTGAAACAGTTGTTTCACTTCAGCACAATTTATGCAAAGTTTAGAAAGGTTCATCTAATAGTTTATATATCTTGTTGATTAAAAAAGAAAATAAAACAAAATTTATTTTTCAATTTTAAAACTTTGTTCGACAGAACTAGATGAAAAATATAGAAAAATAAATACTCAGCTTTACGTTAGAACACCTATCTTGACGTCAAAACGACAACGTACAGCGGCAAATGGAAAAAAAGCCGGTCATGTGATTTGTCTTGCCGCTTGCTGTACAAATAATAGGGACCTTACGCAATGAGAACGGCAACGCGGATGGCGACGGCAGAGACAAACAGAATATTCAGTAACTGAACGCTGGATTACACCGAGAGGAGCAAGTGCACGGAGTTTTGGGTAAAGGTAGACTGTGAAAAGACCATTTTTGGAGTTTGCGAGACTACTATTATTCTGACGTAACAGCAGAAACTTTCTCAGTGTTTGTTTAGTTTCATGGAGGAACATTTATTCATTTGTCTATTCACAAAGCGAAAATCGAAGAAATAAAAACCCTAATAAACGAATAAAGAAAGAAAGAGTTACCCAGAAAGGTGATTTTTTTGAGACGTCGTCATTCAAGTTCCCGTCATCATTGCGTAAGGTCCCATTTATGGCAATTTCGGATGTCACCTCACAAACCTTCATTTCTCAGGCTCAATAGACAAAAGTGTATTCAAATATTCAAACAGTTGAAGATTGGAAAGGTGCTGCATTAAAACCAAAGCCAGCATTGAAATAGTTTGCAAGTAGCCGTTTGATGTGATCTGTGACTGAAAGAGAATGTATAGCATTTGTTTGCAAGTTGTGCCAGCGTGAGGTGAACAAAAACAAGGACTTAATAAGAAAAAAGATAGCATTCTGATTCATAGAGGATTTTTATTCATTTCAAGATTATTAGTGTTTACTATAACTGTACCAATAAAATTTGGGATTTATCTGCTTTTACGGAATGTGTATCTTGGATATCGAAATCAAATTTGCTTTTCATGATGGATAGAAATCAAAGTGAAAAGTTAGTGGCAAGCCTTGACTTGCTTATTTACTTGCTTTATGCTAATATAGGAAGAATGGGCAACCACTTCCTTCGCAATTGACGTTTGATGAAGTATTTAATATATTTATTTATATTTATAATTTAGTTACGTTAGGCAAACTTACTTACGTTTTGCTAATTTACGTACGTTATGCAAATAAAATGAGATATAACTGCTCCTTTGTGTCTACTCTCTTAATTGAAAACACAGCATTTAGAAGAAAAAAGAATTGACATAGAATGTTTGACTAATTGATTTGAGTTATCCTTGCTGCCTATGTCATGTTGAATCATTTAAAATCAACTTACAGATGGACTCAGAAGATTGTTGTGTAACATTGTTGTGGAGCCTCGTCCAACCCGAGGTGGAAAGACTCTTCTTGATGAAGTATTTTTAATAGATGCAACTCTTTGGAAAGGTATGTACCTCATAAGTCATATGCATGGCAAAAAGATAAAATACAGGTTTAACCACAAATAATTGGATGTACTGTATGCTGTAAGAGGATGTTTTTTAATTAGTTTTCACATATTCTCTGTAATGAAGCCAACGAAATGATGTGAAACATTTGCTAATTTGTATCCTAATGGATAGCCACATATTTCGAATCCTCCCAGATACGTAGCATCTCTGCTATTTATTTAACTCTCGCAATTTGCCTGTTTGTCTTTATTATCATGATCTTTTAAAACAATTAAAGTGCATATGAAGGAATTTTTTTTTTTTCGCTTCTTCAAAAGTAGCTTACTTCTAGATTCAATTTTTAAAAAATAATTTTGAAATCTGACTTTTATTAATTTTTTAAGCCCTCGAAGTTGCAAGTTCTAAGTCTTGGACGAGCAAGTCGGAGTCTAGGTTCTAATTAGGCTCTGACTTCATAAAAGTTACTCGCCTTCCCGATTTTGCATTGTGGTGTCGTACATGTAGAGCTTTAAAAATATGTGTGTGTTGTAGCTCTGCATTTAAGTAAGAAAACCTAGACTCCGACTTGCTCGTCCAAGACTTAGAATTTGCAACTTTGAGCGCTTATAAAAAGATAAACAAGAGTCAGATTTCAAAAAAAAAATGTAGAAATTGAACCTACTTTTTAACTAGCTAAAAAAAATTATTCCTTCATATGCACTTTAAAAACATTTTTAACTTCGTAGGCAGTTTAAAGCTGTAATCTTTTGGGTTCTCATTACCGCTCAGTTCCACACTAGGGTTTTGGTAAGGTGTTTGTTTTTATCCAACCGAGAAAGACTTTTTTAGCAAGTACATACCATCACTACCTTTTCCATGAAACCTGTCTCGAAAATTTACAAAACATCCACTTAAAATTTTAATTTCAGTTCTCCGTAGTGACGGCAAAGAAAAAAATATTTTTTTTTGTTTACAAAACTTTTTAAACCAAATGATTATCTAATTGATAATCATTTTCATATTATTGATGCATGCAAATCTGGCCACGAAAAAAGCTAAATACAAAGCACAGGAAAGCATAAAACTAACCCCTTCAAATTGATATTAATAATTTGATGTACTTAATATTTGTTAATATTTTAAAACTTGTATAATATCAAGATTAACTTCAGTTTTTCCTTTTTATTTTTAATTAATGGTTTCGTGTTTGTAATTTTTTTTCAATTTCCTCTTTTTACTAGCTGCAAGAACACATACACACAACCTGTTCATGAATACGTAAGCTATTTCTGTATTTTAGACGTTTATACTTATAGTCTCTTGGACGTTTAGTAGAGTTAAACCATTCATCATTCATAAATGATAGCAAAAGCCAAGACAACGTCTCTACCAGTAATAGACAAAAACATATAATTTTATATAAAAGAGTTACGTTTTTTGACTTTTCTATATCCATTTTGCTAAACTTTATATTTGAACTTTGTCGATTTCAATCTTTTTTTTAATTTTATCTGTTAAAGTAAGCAAATCGCTTGGTTTAAAATTTGTGAGCAGGATATACATAGAGTTTACCATCTACAAGAATCAAATTTTCCAATATGCTTTTATGATAATAGCTTTGTGATAGAGTGTCTGGCTTGCAACCACCAAGTCACAGATTTAAATTCCTTTTTGGACTCTCATATTAGCGCTTTTCATCCTAAAGAAGATTTGAATCTTTAATTTTTATGCTTCATTCACTTTATTCTTAAGGCCCATTTAAACGGATCAAACATGTTGGTCAAACATCATCAAACATTGTTGGGTACTGTTGGACAGTGTTTGATCAGTGTTTGATGCTCGAGTGTTCAAACGAATCCAACACTATCCAACAATGTTGGATCTCGGAACAAAGTCAAACTTCATCCAACATCGTCCAACACTATCCACCATGTTTGATCGTGCTGTTCAAACGGGTCAAACATGTTGCATCTAACAATGTTTGATGATGTTTGATCAATATGTTTGACCCGTTTAAACGGGTCTTTAGTCTTTGAAGCTGAGCGGGCGTGTCTCCCTGTTACTTTTTAACTTTATTATCCTGGTTATAGTATGTTGCTTGATTCCCTTGGAAAGAAATGGTTTGCATGTCACTTTACCAGGGTAAGTGTTGTGTTAATATATAATTTTCAGAATTGTTTTAATTATAGAGGAAAAATGCAATAAATTGTTATTAAAGTTGTCCAGCAACAACTTCATGACTTTTACATTTAATTGGTCATTATCAAGATATTGTGCGAGATAACCAAGATTTCGGGCGAGATGACCAGTATTTGGGGCTAGATAAACAATAACTAGGGCAAGATGATCAAGATTTTGGGCAAGATAACCAAGATCTAAGACAAGATGACTAAGATCTGGGGCGAAATGACCAGGATCTGGGGGGTTAGCTCTCAAAAAGAACTAATTAATATCTAAACCTCTTGATCATTAAAATAACCATTTTAGGAAACCAGAGAAGTTTGGATTTACGGCAAATAAACTCACATTTTAATGTTTTCAGGATGCACAATCCTATTCAGAGACCATTTAAGATCAGTTAATCAGAACGGTGAGCGATTAAAAGTGCAAATACTACACAAAGAATTAAGTTGGCAATTATAAAATCCAATGTAAGTCTGCATCCTGAAAACATTAAAAAATGTGAGTTACTTGCCATAAATCTGAAATTCTCCGGTTTCATAAAATGGTTATCCGAATGATCAAGTATTTTGAATGTTAATCAGGTCCTTTTGAGCTATGTGAACAAGTGCTAACCGATCTGGGTTGAGATGAACAAGACCTAGGGCAAGATAACTAAGACCTGGGGCAAGATGACCAAGACCTGGGGCAAGATGACCAAGATCTGGGGCAAGATGACCAAGACCTGGGGCAAGATGACCAAGATCTGGGGCAAGATGACCAAGGTCTGGGGCAAGATGACTAAGATCTGGAGCAAGATGACTAAGATCTTGGGCAAGATGACGCAACCCCTTGGGGACTTCATAACATACATTGCTGAAACTTGAGTTTATGGAGCAATTTATCCTCTTTCTTGTTGGTCTATATACAACATGGTGGTACAAACCAACAATGATTGGGAGAGATGGCACTATTGGATCAATCGGCGTGCAAAGGGTTGTTGGGGAATGCCATTTTATTTGTAATTCGTCTCCTTCACCAAGGTGCCACCCTGATACTGGTTCAAGTCAGACTGGTGTCTGAAAACAAACTAAAACATAGGAGACGTCACAAGTAAACCGAGAGTTAAAGAGGAGACCAATAGATCTGTGGTAGTCTTGTCGTGATGGTGAAACGGGAGTGCAAGGCAGCTGCTGAAGTCCTTAGCTTGCAGTTCTGAATGGTCTGCTGAGAAAACAATAAAAACAAACGGCTCTTGTAAGAGCCAACGGGGTTAGCATTATTGCCCCGCGTTCTTTTAGGATCAACAGATATTACAAATGAAAATAGCCAAATCATGCTTTCTTATTCCATTATATGTTTTTGTAACAGTTATCACTAAAAGTCAACAGTTTATGTTTACAAATAAAGTTTTTTTGTGTGATAAAACTTGCCAGGATTATCTGAAAGTGAAATCTGTTAAGTTAGCACCAATTTGCTACTAAAGATCGTGTAAACGAACTTGTAAATCCTTACTTCCATAACAGAAGTTAAAGAAATTGTTAAAGAATGTTTTAAAGGAACTATTCTTTGTAAAAAGTGGGGCAAAACAACTTATACTTGGGGTGAACCGACTTTATGAACGAAAGCCATTCTTAGTAGGATTTGCATAGAACGACTATGGGTCATAACTAGTAATATATGGCCATTTATTTACTGCAACATGCTGATCTTTAGCATGAGTATATTTAGAGTTATGATCTCTCAACATATTTTTTTTGTAACAGCCCACTTCACAACTATAGCTAAAGGCAGAAGATTGAAAATTAATTTGACAGTTTCAGGTAGAATCATTGTAGCCTGACTAGTTTTATAATCCAAGTTATTGGCTGAAGGTTGTAAATCTATAAAAAGTGGTAGTATTAGACCAATATTGGTGATATCAACAGTACGGTATGGAAGCTCAAGAAATCCTAGACGTGATTGGAATCACTAATGAATAGAACTGACTTCTGATAAATTGTTAGTGATACGACTGGACAGAATAACTTTCTATTATTACACTCCCTCGACCTCCACTCCCATCTCTACCCCATCACAACAATTCCTATGCCAAAGGGTTCTCTACTTAAATTTATGTTAATTGGCATTTGTGGCATTTAACACACCAAGCACACCTAATACACCTTGGTGCACAAACTGATTCGGTTTTCTTTCCATTCCAGAATTATCAGCAAATACAAAAAGACTTCATTGGCGATGATCACGAACATTTTATCTCAGTTAGTATAAACAGTTTCCTACAAGTTTTTTTCATATAATGCCAATTGGAATTTTGGCAAAGAAACTGAATGGAGTGAAGATTTTTATAAGTATCTACTTATTTAGCTGATTATGTACAAGCTAGTGACGTAGTTCAAATTGATATAGCACGCAAGGTTTGATTGGTCCAGAAGTGTGTTGTCATAGCTGTTTATGAAGTATTATGAATAGTACGTGAGTTTTGATTGGTTTAGAAGTGTGTGTTTCCATTGCGCTGTAAAGCAAGAAATTGTCATGAGCAGTATGGTTTCCTCTATCCTCAAGTTGTGAGAATTAACAATTGAATGAAATAACTAAATTGTGCCTGTGGCATAGTTAGGTGCTTCACATATTGTCTTTCTCTTTGTGTAAGATTCTTGCTCATTGATTTCAGGTCACATCTCTGTCTGTGCAGATTTACACTGTTCCAACAGTGGTAAGTTTGTATTTCATAGTTTATGTTGTGTAGCAGTATACAACAGGGTTACTTTTTTAGGTAACTACAGTTGTGGGACTGAAATTTGAGTCTTGTTCATTAAAGTCCCTATATCGCTTAATCTTTTTGTATCATCTAGATGAAAAGTATAACTCTTCATTAATATTAAGTTCAAAAAAGTATAATGTTTTTCGTAATTCTTGTTAAGTTTTTTTTAGTTTCGACACCTGCAAATATAACAATTTTGGGACAGCTGTCGTTTTTGAGAGAACATTATTTTCATGTGAGGACCTGGTGTAATGACGTAGGGGAAGGTACTTCTGCAGCTTTCGGTTTAATACTAACACTGTGAACACAAAATTTTCTTCGTTTGCGGTTAAAAGTATTGCGAGAAGTTCAGTTTATCACGCTTTTCATTGTAAAATACTAACGACAGCTAAGTCCGTCTGCCTACTGCTACGTCATAGGTACCAGTCCCTGCGCTCGGCCAAACTTGATTTCCAAATTTTTTTTATTAAATAGCATACTTAGGTTCGGATTTTTTTGGGTTTTTTTTTCGAATTCTGAGATTATACATGACAATAACTTTCATTTAGAGAGAACTTTATACAGTCAGCAAGTACCGTTACATGTCAAGAAAACACAACTTGATCTTTAACAAACTTATGGAATATTAAAAATAATAATAAATTTATGCTTATTTAGCGAAACTTTTATTCAGCTTGATAAAAATGTTTGTTCCTGATTGTTTACTAAAAACGTTTGAGGCTGTTTTTCAGTTGGCAATCATTCACTCAGCATCAAATATTTGGGGAAGTTTTATTTTCTTCCACTGACTCTTGAAGATAATGTTAAACACCATTAATTATCACTTGTATTTTCTACTTTCTTCCTAGTTACTTTTCATTTATTTTTGATAAAAATTGCTTTAATGACCTCTATTGTAGGCTCGGATGTTGATCCTTGAAGAAGGTGTTTTGGAAGTGATTCTCTCAGCCTTTATCAATGAGCTTCAACCAGCCATTAATCGTAAGTTTATATTAGTATTAACTTTAGCTCGCAGAACTATGAATTCTTGATTGGCTCGACATTAAGAACTTTTATAATCAACTGTAAAAAGGAATTTCAGCAGTTTCTTCTGTATAGTAAACGATGAATGAACATCACTTTGAAATTCTCCAGGATGACATCAAAATTATTGCTGCGAGCGAAACAAGTGTAGCCTCTTATTCAGAACATAGCACAATTTCAAATGTCACTGGCAGTGAACATGCGATACATAGGATTAGCGGTTCAAGTCCATATCGTATCGAGAGTCGATTTAAGGAAGTTACTAACATTTCGCTACACACGATACATACGCTCAGCGGTTCAAGTCTATACCGTATCGTGAGGCGATTTAAGGAAGTTACTAACATTTTCGTACACACGATACATACGATCAGCGGTTCAAGTCCATACCGTATCGAGAGTCGATTTAAGGAAGTTACTAACATTTCGGTATACACGATACATACGATTAACGGTTGAAGTCCATACCGTATCAAGAGTCGATTTAAGGAAGTTACTATCATTTCGGTATACGCGATACATACAATTAGCGGTTCAAGTCCATACCGTATCGAGAGTCGATTTAAGAAAGTTACTAACATTTCGGTATACACGATACATGCGATTAGCGGTTCAAGTCCATACCGTATCGAGAGTCTATTTAAGAAAGTTACTAACATTTCGGTATACGCGATACATACGATCAACGGTTCAAGTCCATACCGTATCGAGAGTCGATTTAAGAAAGTTACTAACATTTCGGTATACACAATACATGCGATTAGCGGTTCAAGTCTATACCGTATCGAGAGTCGATTTAAGGAAGTTACTAACATTTCGTTACACACGATACATACGATTAGCGGTTCAAGTCTATACCGTATCGAGAGTCGATTTAAGGAAGTTACTAACATTTCGGTATACGCGATACATACGATTAGCGGTTCAAGTCCATACCGTATCGAGAGTCGATTTAAGGAAGTTACTAACATTTCGGTATACGCGATACATACGATTAGCAGTTCAAGTCCATACCGTATCAAGAGTCGATTTAAGGAAGTTACTAACATTTCGGTATACGCGTCACATACGATTAGCGGTTCAAGTCCATACCGTATCGAGAGTCGATTTAAGAAAGTTACTAACATTTCGGTATACGCGATACATACAATTAGCGGTTCAAGTCCATACCGTATCAAGAGTCGATTTAAGGAAGTTACTAACATTTCAGTATACACGATACATACGATTAGCGGTTCAAGTCTATACCGTATCGAGAGTCGATTTACAAGGAAGTTACTAACATTTCGGTATACGCGATACATACGATTAGCGGTTGAAGTCCATACCGTATCGAGAGTCGATTTAAGGAAGTTACTAACATTTCAGTATACACGATACATACGATTAGCGGTTCAAGTCCATACCGTATCGAGAGTCGATTTAAGGAAGTTACTAACATTTCGGTACACACGATACATACGATTAGCGGTTCAAGTCCATACCGTATCGAGAGTCGATTTAAGGAAGTTACTAACATTTCGTTACACACGATACATACGATTAGCGCTTCAATTTTATACCGTATCGTGAGTCGATTTAAGAAGGTTACTAACATTTCGTCATCACAATTACTAATCCAAAAAAGGAAAACATCGTTGAAATCCATAAACGAAGCCCTAAAAGCCTCCAGAGACCTTGAACTGTTCTAATTTTTCTTATGGTATCTCTTGTTTATTATTTTGAATGCCTAAAATCCTCTTGAGACTTGTAACCTAAAGTTATAAACAACTGCGCTTGTAAATTTTCTGATAACATGATAATTATGACTTGAATTAAAGTTGAAATATTGTTTCTACCCGAATATTAGACTTTTTTAAACCCAAAACTTGGATTTTAAAGAAGTTTTACTTTCTCGGATTGGTAATCGTTATGACGTATATTAGAATGTCAAATCGACGTGGCTTTTAGTTTACTAGCATTTCGGTACACACGATACATACGATCAACGGGGTTCAAGTTCATACTGTATCAAGAGTCGATTTAAGGAAGTTACTAACATTTCGGTTGCACGATACATGCGATCAGCGTCGTGTTTACAATAAAATTGCATTACATGTCAAAAATAGAACTATTGTAACTACTGACAAAATAGTGTACCTACAGCACTCACTTTCTTTTAGAAATTACTAGTTACAAAATTTAGTATCGTTTAATACTTCTAAAAATTTCTCTGATAATTTTTATTTGACAAATAAAGAAGCCTAAACGAGCGAAATGTAAAACACGAGCCACAGGCGAGTGTTTTCTAAATTTCTTGATATAACAAATGTCATGTTGTTAGGGACCTTATGCAACGACTGAACAACCACGCCGACATCGACGGCAGAGAACAATAGTAAATACAATAACTGCATGTTAGAATGCACCAAGCGGAGCGTGCACGGAATTGTCGCTAAATTAGAGCGTGAAAAGACCTTGTTAGTGTTGTCGAGACTATGTGTCCAGACGTAACAGCAAAAACTTTCTCTGTATTAATTTTGTTTTTATTTTCTTTTAACAGAGAGTAAGGGAACAATAGATTTCCAGCCCCACAATGTTCAATTTAGAAGAGCCCAGTATATGCTAATTGACCTAAGGTAAATTTATTCTTTCTCGTAATTTACTAGATCATTTTCTTAACTTTGTTCCAGCTCAAGGGGAAAAGATCTTGCTTCAAGGATTCTCACTCACTATCTAATGAATCCATTTCAGAACCAAATTTCCTAAGGGATATATTTAGACTTTTTTCGCAATAAGATCGCAATCTATTTTGTACAGGTAATCCATTATCCACTAAGTAAAATATCTTGCTACCTGTCGTGGGCGTTGCCAGGATTTTTGAGAGGGGAAGGGGGGGGGGGCTTGAACGTGAGTGAAGATAGTATTAATGTTCATTCGAATACCCAAAAGTACAAACAGATTATTCAATTACTAATCACGTTTCAGAACAAAATGAACACTTACTGGGACAAAATTGCTAAATATAGGAGAATGAGAACTGAGAAGGATGGGAGGGGGGGGAGTTGAATGCTAGCTAGAAGGGAATGGGGGTTCCACTGGAACCCTGCCCCGGCTACCTTCTTTCATGTTGTATGTAGTGTCTTGTTTTCTGCATTAAGTACTTAAGTTTTGAGTGTTAGCTCCAGTAAATAAACCATAATCTTTGATTAGTGTTTGAAAGAAAGGGTTCGGTAATTTATCCTTTTTCAATGGAGCCTTTTGTCTGTTTTGGATAAGTTTTACCTAGGCAATAAATGTATTTCTTGGAAAAATCACTTGATATAAACTATTTTCATTTCATTTCCCCATTAATCCCAAGTTATAACGCCAGTTACATTATGTTTTTTTAGAAAATATTACTCAAAAATTTCAAATTATTTTCCAGAAAAAGGTAGGGTTTAGTAATTATTCTTAATTCAACATTGAATTTGTATAACGTTTGGTCTACTGGCATTCTATAGCCATAAAGCCTTTTTTTTCTTTTTTTTAAGTGAATAAGTGGTTTCTTGTAAAAAAAACGCCTAATTTGGATTATTCTCATTTTAAATTACGTGGAGTATTAGTGTAGTTATTAAGTTTCAGCTGTCGTTAATACTCCTATAAAATAGAAATTCTGGTGTCACAATTGGTAGAATAATATTTTCCAAAAACCTCCTCTTGATAAGTCAAAGGAAGTGCAGGATCAGTTGGATTTAGGTGACTTGAAATTGTCAGGACCTTCCTCCTCAAGGCTCTCACCATAATAGAAACCTGACGCTTTGTCTAAGAATTCCTTTTCCGGGAAAATATGCCATTCTGGTGTTACAGAATAATCCCCAACAGCGACGCCAAATTTTGTTTATAAAATAGAAGTTCCAAAATTTAAGATTATTTTTCAACAATCTTCTCTTGCCCCAAGGAAATACACGATGAGTTGGATGTGAGTGGCCTGAAATAGTCAGGACCATCCTAATCGAGGCTTCCACGAACTTCGTGACCTTTTACCTAATTGAAATCGTGATAATCAAAAGCACTAATCTGACAAATTGTCCATGGTCCTTAGTTTCTGAGTACATGTATATGTAATGTAGTTTTAAATTCAGAGAATTCTCAAGGAAACACAGTTTTTTTGTTTTTTTGTTTTACCAGATATATACTTCTTCATAAACCTTCGCCTACAGAGTGGACAGAAGATTTGAGAGCGAAGTTCATCCGCTTTCTTCAAGAGTTTTTCAAGTTCCTAAAGTTAATGCAGGTGATACTCATTCTTCCTTATTGCATTGTTTTTCTCATTTTCGATGAGTTATTGTCAATTCAAGAAAATCTTAAGAAATTAAAAGAAGGCAGATGTAGCAATAATTCAGTATTAATGACTCATGTGGTTACTAAAGACATTGCTCAGAAGTCAGGTTAACTATGTATTGTTTATTAGGGAATGGACTCTACAACGAGAAAGACTGGGCGCCACATAGAGACAGAGCCGGAATGGGAACAAGCCTTTCATCTACAATATCGACTAAATCCGATCCTGAGTCTTATCACTGAATGGTGCACAACAGATGTAAGTTGTTCCTTTCAGGTGTACATACCTGAATTTCACGAGTAATGGTTTTACTATTTTCAAACTTCAAGGTTTTGATTTTCGCAATATAAAGTATGTTTCAATACACCTTATCTTTGTATTTTCAGCGCAAAAATAAAAACTTTAGCCCTCAGAAATATCACTGCGAGTTTGGGGGCTTGGAAACTGATGACATCAGCCCTCAAGACTCTCGTCCTACAAAAGCAGAAATGATGTCAATTTGTAATTCTAAAAACGTTTCGAGAAATAATTTTTGAAAGCAATTTTTTTTAACTCTGAAAAACATCGAAACATTAATTCGAACACTTAAATCAAAATTCGATTAACCATGATTCACTGTTTTGAAAGTGGAACCCACTAAAATGCTGTCATGATTTGAAAGTTGGGCAAAATTTGATAATTGGAGGTCATAAAAAACTAAAGGTCGCTCTGAATCATCGTTTTTCTGGAGTCCTAAAACATTGGATCAAAAGCAAATTGAAATTCGGGTATATACATGTAAAAATATTATTAAAATATTACCACCATATTATCTAACCAAGATGCTTTATGTAGTCATTTCAATATTATCGGTATATGTCCCTTCATGCGCATTTTTGCTCTTGTCATACGTTTTCCTAAAGATCTCAGAATCCAAATATAGTTGTCAAATCGGAAAGCCATATGGAAGGGATGACTATGTATGCACAATGTAGGGAACTCTTGCATCTCCTCCACATTCGCTTTTGCTGATTTTTATACATCTATTTCTTTTCATTAGTGAACCCAAGTCTATAACAGGCCCTGTATCCTATAGAGCTTTACTTAACCAAGGTTGGTAATAATCCCCGGCCACTGGCTATATTGCCTCTGCAGAGATCTAACAGATTGAACCTCTCCCCGTTTCAAACGTTTAGTACCACTAACTCAGGATTTATATATTCTCCTGTTCTTGCTTTTTAATATTGCTGTTATTTTAATTTTGATGGGAACCATACATTTTATTTGATAAACAACAAAAGCCCTTTCTCGTGTAGTGCTAAAGCTATGTTTAAACCTATAATGAGCCCAGTGGCCAATGGGGCCAGCGCTTATCTCCGGATTCCGTAGTTTTAATGGACGGGTCACTAATTCATCGCATGTTAGCTCCCAGCAGACGCTGGTACTCATTTACCTACCCCGGAAGGAAGTAAAGCTAAGTTAGCTTAGCCTTCTTCGTGTAAAGTTTACATGAAAAATATGCACTTATTTTATCATTGATAGAACTAGCTAGTTTTGCATCTTTTTAGAGCAATTACATATGTATTGAATAATTCAGTAAGATCTAAACACTGTCTAACTAATGTATTTTCCTTTTTCAGATGTTGATGTACAGAGCGTCTGTACTGGAAGCAATCAAGGCTCTCTTGGAAGTTAGAAAGAAAGAAAAAGGAGACATGGTAATGAAAAGCCAAGAAGGTTTGTTCCTCTGCTGGGAGATCCAAGGAAACTAATTTTATCTTACTTGAGAAATATACTGTTTTATTATATACTGTGATTCGATATCCGTGTGATAAAGCCGTGAATAAAAATCGTATCAGTGAAGTGATACGATAT
>JAOTRI020099956.1:0-14309 GCA_028564885.2 Zoanthus sanctaehelenae
CAATGCGGTTGTAATTCTTTTTCTCAGAGTCCTGAAAATGGAATAATATTTTATAAAAGAAATAAAACATTTTTTCTTTACCTCCATAGCGCTATGAAAACCTCGGTACACGTTTGAGAAATTCTCGAGCAGATCATTGAATTCTCCCAAACGTGCACCTCGGTTTTCATAGCGCTATGAAGGCACAGAAAAAATGTTTTATTTCTTAATTTTAAAATGCCTTTATAATAATGAATGCTGCGCATGCGTTGTTGTATGGACAGCTAAACAATTTAAACATTTTACACGTTTTACACAACTGTCCGCCATTTTGGATTTTGTGTTCATCCATTTCAGGTCACGTGACTGGAGGCTAAGAGGTCTATTGAATTGGACTATGTTTATAGAAGAGCAGACTTATAAATAACATTGTATTTTTGGACAAAACTCAAAATAAACTAATGAATATTGAAGTACAAAATGTAAAGCAGATCATGATGCTTGCATAACCAATTTAAATATGGACAAATGTCTACTAGAATTACCCTGCGAGCAGAGATCTCTTAGTTTTAAACAGCAGGCTACGTTATGAATATACCGCTTGTAAATTGTGATCTTGTAACTGTACCACTAGTGCTGGGATTAGCTAAAACTGAAACTACACAATAACACCAGGTAGGTGAATTGTTGTAAAGATTTTGCGTCATTGTCTATTTTTTATTTGGATCAATCAAAGGTATGGCCGGTCAGCTGATTTTAGACATTTCTCCTTGTCAGCTTGTCAACATTGTGAAAGAAAATAAAGCAATGACAATATAAAAAAAAGTATCAAGTAAGCAATAGATCCTATAAACGCCCATTGTAGAACAATATACTGCAGGCGTGATCAACCTCATGTGATGGTTTGCTAAAGTCATTTACTGAAAACAGAAAAATCATGTGACATATTGAACATCTTTCATTCATGGTATAGCTGCATAAGAGCATTCTTGACAACCATTAAACGAATATATGAATGCACCTGCCTAACCTGAGAAGATCAGAAATTGATTACAAATTTTCTATTGTTTATGCCTGAGATCCTGATACTCCAACTATCCCGATAGCTCTCCACGAGCTAAAAACGATTAAGAAAACCCCTTTGGTATAGAAGAAATATAATTCATTATATATTTCAACATGAATTTTAGGAAACAATTCTGACCTTTCATCAAATCAGGTTCCTGCAGTTGTTTTATGATCTCTGAGGCTGTGGGGCGATCCAGGGGGTCTTCTTCTAAACACCACATCACCAGTTTCTTTAACGGATGGTCATCTCCTATCTCATTCAAGGCCCTTCTGTATCCAATATGTGAAGGTGAAACTGTTGAGGAAGACAAACTCTTGAGCACTTCTCACAACAACAACTTTATTTACCCATTTTTTGAATATTGACAATATATTACAAACAAATCTAAAAATACCATTAAGGGTTTTTGCACCCTGAAATAATACTAAACAGCTAAATATATGGGGTACTCGCATATTTTAACAAGACAAGTTTCATTTAACAATTTTTGTTTTCTAGGTGTACATAACCCCCTTCTACACAAGCAATTTTATTTGACAAATTTTATTTATTCGGCTTGTTTATACTGCATCTATATGTGCAAATGATATCTAAAAGAAGACTGGAAGCCTGGATCTACGGATGTGTTACATCTGCTGTTTGCCATATAAAGGCTAACATGCCAGTTTTCAGTAAAAATAATGCCATACAAACTTTGGTCAATTTTTTTCATTATTCTAAACAAGTAAATAAAAATTAACATATAGCTTATCTTATGAGTAGGTGGGGCTATTGAGCATAAGTCCCAGGCATCTGCTGTTGATCGATACATTAGTTCACATAAAATCTTGAACTCTAATTAATTAATTAGCAGACTTTTTTCAAGTCCTCAAACATTGTAACAGCAAATTCGATTGCCTGAGATGAGATGTTGTTCATCTGTGAAAAGAGTCCCAAGTTGAACACTCAATCAGATTCAGTGCGGCCTAAAATGTTAAGTTTAATTGCTTTATTTTCACATTTTTACGCCCAGTAACACTTCTATTGTTCTATTGTACTTTTTTATGTTAAAGTAAGACCTTGATATTCAATTTGAATAAAATCCTTGAAAATAAAGTCAGGATGACTTTGAAATGTTCGATATTGGCATTGATTTTTATTATTCATTATTACTATTATCATTATGATTGAGCAGTACACATGTATAGTATATTTCAGTACAGAAGTTATCTTCTTCATTTCATCAATGACTCTAGATAAATTGGATCAAACGAAATTAAAAAATTGTGAATATAATTTTAAACAATAGATTAGTCTAGCTAAAAGCTAAATCCTTTCGAGCTCTGTGGCCCATGGAGCTGGCGCTTATCTCCGGTTTCTGTAGTGTTAAGCGGATGAGAGTCTTTGACTCCCCCTGGATGGGACACTAATCCATCGCAGGTTAGCTCCCAGAAGACGCTGGTATTCATTTACCTACCCCAGGAGGATGGAAAGCTGAGTTGGCTTCGCGGAAAAGAAGGCCACACAAAGATTCAAATCTTAGCAAAGTGCCGGGATCGAACTCGGGACCTCGTAGTTGGAAAGCAGAGATTTTACCAACTGCACCAACCATGTCCGCCAACAAGCGGTGCTAAATGCTCATTGATTAATTAATGCCTTTATTGTGAACTGATAAAAAGCAATTGTTTCTATTGAAATTGAATAAATAGAATTTGTTGTCATATCTTATTTGTTTTTTCTGTAATACTTGGGCATTAACTGGTGTTGCTATTTTAACCTTAATATTAATATTCTTTTACTTATTACACAGAATTGTGTTAAATGAAATATTCAAGGCTGGCGAGATTGATCGCCAGAAGATGCCAATTTATTTTGAAACTTTGTCTGCTGTCGATCAAGTGAGTAACTTTATTTTATTGCTTTAAAATGTTGTTTTCAGTTTCTGATGGTTTCTCATTACCGGCTAAACGTTCTATTTTCCAAGTTCGCGTCTCATTTAATCTTTATTAAAACCTTCGTCCTTAATGCCCTCATCCTCATCGCCTTCATTCTCATTGTCTTCTTTCTCATTCGCCTTCATTCTCAGTTCTCTTCCTCATTGCCTTCATCCTCATCGCCTTCATTCTCATTGCCTTCATTCTCATTGCCTTTATTTTCATTGCTTTCATTCTCCTTGCCTTCATTCTTATTGTTTTTATTCTCATGGCCTTCATTCTCATTGCCTTCATTTTCATTGCCTTCATTCTCATTGCCTTCATCCTCATCGCCTTCATTCTCATCGCCTTCAATCTCATTGCCTTCATTCTCATTGCCTTCATCCTCATTGCCTTCATTCTCATTGCCTTCATTCTCATTGCCTTCATCCTCATCGCCTTCATTCTCATCGCCTTCATTTTTGTTGCCTTCATTCTCATTGCCTTCATTCTCATTGCATTCATTCTCATTGCCTTCATTCTCATTGCATTCATTCTCATTGCCTTCATTCTCATTGCATTTATTCTCATTGCCTTCATTCTCATTGCCTTCATTCTCATTGCATTCATTCTCATTGCATTCATTCTCATTGCCTTCATTCTCATTGCCTTCAATCTGATTTCCTTCATTCTCATTGCCTTCATTCTCATTGCCTTCATTCTCATCGCCATCATTCTCATTGCCTTCATTCTCTTTGCCGTCATCCTTATCGCCTTCATTCTCATTGTCTTCATCCTCGTCACTTTCATTCTCATCGCCTTCATCCTCATTGATTTCATTCTCATTGCCTTCCTCCTTTGTCTTTCCCTTAGTTTAAAATTTGACTGTGCCTCTGTTTTCTTACCATCATTCGTCGTTATTGTCGTTGTCACCCTATAATCGTTGCCATTGTAGGCGATGAATCTCATCCTCGTCAATATAATTATCACCGGCATATTTATGAAGATCATTTTGTCATCATTATCATCATCGTATCTTTGTTACCATTATGGTTGTCATCCTTATCATGATTATTATAATCATTTTCGTCCTTGTTATAAGTATTTTTATGATCATTTGGTCATCATCTCTACCACCACCACCATTGTCAACACCTTAACAATCAATGCCATCATCATTACAATCATAATTCACCATATCATGTCATCATCGTCATCATCATCATCGTCAGTCACCATCATCATCATCATTGTCAGTCACCATCATCATCATCATCGTCAGTCACCATCATCATCATCATCATCGTCAGTCACCATTATCATCATCATCGTCAGTCACCATCATCATCATCATCATCGTCAGTCACCATCATCATCATCATCGTCAATCATCATCGATCATAACCGTCATCATCATCATCGTCGTCATCATCAATCTATCATCTTCATCATCATCATCGTCGTCACCGTCACTGTCATCATCATCATCGTCATCATCATTATTCTGTTACTGCTGCTTCTTTTTTCATCATTATAACCATAATCATCACCAGCCCTTGATATCAAATATCTCATCCTCGAATCGTGCAGTAAGTTAGTAAGGTTAGGTTTTGTTTCAGTTGAGAATACATTTCTTTCTAAGGAAATCCTTCTGTATTTCTCTTTACATACGATGATAGTTGCTCTGTTGCTGAAACTCTTTGATCGTTGTGGGCTTTCTGGTTTAATTTTTGGTTATTTCAAAAATATATGACAAATTATGATTTTTTTACAGGTTCAGATTTTAATTCAACAAATCCCAACAGAAGTACTCCTTAAAG
The DNA here is from genome assembly GCA_028564885.2 of Zoanthus sanctaehelenae. Taxonomy (NCBI): domain Eukaryota; kingdom Metazoa; phylum Cnidaria; class Anthozoa; order Zoantharia; family Zoanthidae; genus Zoanthus; species Zoanthus sanctaehelenae. The sequence goes on from JAOTRI020099956.1 coordinate 4,761, forward strand.
GAAAGAAACTGACAGAACGAATCTTGAAGCAATTAGAGTATTAATCAAACTGTTGCTTACTGTTGACATAGATACTCTTGTGCGCATTTGACATAATATATTTTTTGTACGTAGTTAAACAGAGAATACTTTACATAATTACTAATTAGATATATATAAGAATTTATCCCTAAATTTAGAGATTACAAAAGATGTTAAAAAGCTTTAAACACACCAATGATTGTGGAATCGCTGAGCACCTCTACACAGAAAAATATATGAATACCACTTAAGAAGCGCCACTCAGATTTTTCTGAACTGAAGAACACGGTAAAATGTGAGGTAGTCTTAAAAATTTGGGCAATCGATTTTAATTCAAAAAATACATGAGTTTTCTGTTTGTCACATTTTATATATGTTACGTTTGACTCAATCTTGGTTGCCCTATAAATAAAATATTTCAAAGTTTTGCACGATTTATGTTTTAGCAGATATATCTTAGGTGATAAAGGTTACAGAATTAAGCACAGTCCTTTCTTGCGGTTGACTATTATAAAAGGCTTGCTTTATTTAATTTGTGAACCTCGTTTGACAAAAGAACAGTTCTTTGTAAGTTTCTGCCATCAGTCACAGAATTTACTATGATGCTAATGTCTGTGTTAAATATAGTTGTATGAAATAATGCAATAAAATTAACATATCCTAACTGATTTTACATGTAGGAATAAAAAGTTTGTAACCTATAAGATATTGTGACGGCGTGTTGTTAACATTTTATGACACTTTTCGCCTGGGCCACGGGAACGGGAATAATTTTGGAAACCAGTCAGTCAGTTCTAACGCCGTAACGGATCGTTATATTTGTACACTTATAAATAAATGTGAACCTGCAGGTTTGGGCTTTAACGAGATTGTATTAATTTTCGACAGCAACAGCCCAAAATATTCCAAATTTCCATATCTATAAGAATCATGAAAATGTAAAGTGTCAAAATTATTATAAAATCTACTTTTTTTCAAAATTTCTCAAAATTTGATATAAAATTTTAATTTAAAAACTCTATTTGTGCATGTTGAAGCAATGAAATGAATACCGTAATCGGTCAAACCAAAGCTGCACTCTGTGTTTAGTTTTCCCGGTTAAATTCAACCGATGGGTCTTCTCATAAAGTCGGTTCCTAAGCATGAAGAATATTTTTGGGTGTTCTAAACTTTCCACATTTGTTTTTTCTAGTCCAATTTTCTGTTTGGCTTTTCTGCAGTTTAAAAGTTCTTATGAATATTATAGTAAAGTCACAGATAAAATATCCAGATATTCAAACAATTTCATCCGCAAATATTTAAGGAAATTTCAGGGTGATCAAGGTATATTGTTATTATTCCAAAAAACAACATTTTTTTAGTCTTTTCCAAAGTAAATCAGAATATTTTTGTTATATATAAAACACTTTTGAGTCAATGCCAAAATCTGGTACCTGTAAAAATATGGCTGTACATTTTTGTGTTGTTTTGAATAAAGAAAAGCCACAAGAATCAAGCCGTTATTTGATTGGACGCGTGAAGACGAGGTCTATAGCGTCGATATATAAATAATGAGTCTTAAAAAAAACGTAAACACAGAATATATACACCAGAAGGTACCGCTATAAATCTGTTTCAAAGTCAACCAAAATGGCTGGATTCAAAAAGAAACTAGCCATTCTTGCAGTTGTTGGTGTTTTACTGGCAATTTCTTTTCCGTTTATCAAAAAGAAATACAGAAAACACGTCAAGCCTCACGTTGATATCGTTGCGACAGTTTGTAAGACCATTGCAAACTTCAACATTCTTGGTTACCATATCCCGTGGAAGTACGTGCTTCCTGTCATAGGACTCATTGCGGCAATTCAAATTTGGAGGGTAAGTTTGAAATATAGTAGTACTGCGTTTTAAAGTGTATTTTTTATTTTATTTTATTAAATGTTTTAACATCATTTTCTCAAATCAAATTCCCCATATCACTTATCAGTTGAGTATATTTCCTCATTTCAGCGTTCCGATAAATTTCAGCCAAAACAGTCTTCGTTTTTGACGTCTCATTTCATGTTAAAATCCTTCTTAAAATAAAAGAATCTAATTTGAACTTTTTATTTAACTTGTTGAAGACTCAAAAGAAATAAAAAACCACTTATTCTTTTTAAAAATTATTGAATAAAAAGCTTCTTTACACAAAGCAGGTGCAATTAATATTCAGTTTTGGATGTGAGATAATCGTTGTTTATGTTATTTGAGCATCAACTTCATACTTAGGAAAACAGACTTTAACTCAACTGAAGAATTTATAAAAGAGTTCTGAATTTTTCCTTCTAAAAGAAGTAAAACATAGTTTTTACTTTTTACATTCAAGATTTTCAAACTTAAGCTTTTTATTAAAAAAAATCACAGACACAATTATTACAGAGACGAATATTAGACTATCATTTACGGATTCTATTTTTATTGTTTAATGGTATTACAAATATTAGTTCTTAATTTTCAGTTTTACTGACTTGCACGTGGGTGCGGCAACTCGCGCTTTATCACTGCCATTTTTTAAAAATAAAATGTAAACTGTGAACTTGAAATTTTTTATGTTGGTTTCTTCTCAACTGAATCCTGGCCTTAATTGAACTCATAGTGAACTAAATTTTTGTTTCCTTTATTTTATCAGAAAGAAAAGAGCGAGCTGGCCAATTCCCCCACTATATCTAGTTTTTTGCATAAACATTCATTCATCATTAATAAATGTCGACCCCACCTGAAAAACAATAAGTACCTGTTAGAGTCTTTGAAATAAAAACGATCTGTGTGGATAGTGCACACCATGCTTCGCTATGACTTTGCTAGTTTCGAAGCTTTTATGTCTCAGTTGGAAATGAATGTACAAAGTGTTAAACGTTTCTGAGTTCCACCTTGAATCAGCCCATTATTCGACTGCAAAGTCTGCAAAACAGGATGCAAGGTGCAAAATTGTTTTTCTGTCTCAGTTTTGGCCGTCTCACATCAAATACTTAGAAAAAAGCTTCTTACTTTTTTCATACAAACAAAAGTAGTATTTATAGCTGGGAAATGCATGTGTTTCATTTAAAGTGTTAGAAGTTTCCGAATTCCACCTCATACTGTGCTATTATTGGACTACTGACTTCAAAGTCTGCAAAGCAGAATACAGAGTGCAATTTTTTAGATTCTACTATTATTACTTATTAATATTGTTTTAATTAAATTATTCATTATCATGGACCATTTTAAGCCAAAAAAACCCGTAAAGGAAACACTATTTCACCGCCACCATCACTACAAAGTTGTACTGTTCAGTTAGTAAAAGACCAAAAAAGTTACAATATAAATCTGCATGTAAAAATCTAGCAGTTTTAAAAAACCTGCTGGCCGAAATTTCCCCTTTGTACCCAAGATATAAAAATTGGTTTAGACAAGCGAAATTTATTTGGTTCTTTTTCGGGAGTATCTGTAATGGGATATTTTCATAAGCATTTTTACTTTAAATCCATTTCCTTTTTATTTTGTATGCGAATACCTTTGAAAAGTGATTTGTTTATAGGCTCATGACAAGACAGTTACAAACAAAACTGCATCATATAAGGGGCCAAACCTATTGTTTTCTGCTTGTACAAAAATAGTGTCAAAATTGCCAATGACTACCCCAAAATGTTAGAACCTGTTTTGCTAATCTTGGAAAAATACAGGTTCTTGAACGTGGCTTTTTGCTGTGTTCAAGTGTCTGTTTTAAATTCGTTCAGTGTGTTAGTATGAGACGCTTAATGATAACGGGTATGAAGTTATTCAGTCTTCAAGCTGTTCAAGTAAATCTCATTAGTTTTGTGTTTCTCACAATGTGCAGCGTCGTCGAAGAAAGAGAAAAGAAGCTGAAGAGCTTGCACAAAGAAAATTCATGACCGAGGCAGAAGGTAAACTAACCCGAGCTAGAAATCATCATAGGCCATTGGCTGTTAGCAGTCACGTGAACATGTGACATATGAACACGTGATCACACCCTTGTTGAGTTAATTAGTTATGACGTAATGATGTTTAGAGGTGACAAAATCGGGTTCACAAAAGCTAGAAGGCATAATTTTGGAGGTTAAAAACGTAATTAATGACAGCGAACTCGAAACCAAAATTTTTCTATGAAATTGGAACTGGATATAGGCGAATCCTTTCTGACGTCATTTTTTTATATTGCTTCATTGGCATTCAACTTATGCAGATAAAGCAAAGATAAATAAGATTTTAGCCTAAAACTTAAAAACGATTGTCGAATTACAAAGAGATTAAAATGTTTAAGCCTTTCAAGCAGTTTTAATAAGATGTGGCCGTTCCAAGCTTGGCACCTGGCAAAACCGTTAATAAACCATACATTCTCTGTAAAATCTCCATTAGATCACTGGAACTGTGTCAAGCATATCACCCTCAGATTTTCAGAAGATATTTATTTACCCGAAACACTGTCAATATACAGTGCTTTAGGTTTTGTAATCTTGTTAGAAACTGGTGGACACAGGGTATTGAAGGGAAAAATGTAAACAGAGATCCGCCTATGGTGGGGTTTATTCACCAGTCATACAAATTGTTTAGAAAATGTTCTTTTGATTGTCATTCTTTTTAGATATATAAAGTCAATAGTTAGATCTTTACCACTTTCCGAATGCCAACCTGCTAACTATGAAAAATTGAAAATCGTCAGGAAAATCTACGTTTGTACATTATATCAATAAAAACAAACTTTACTTTCAAAATAACTTTCCGCCGGATTATAAAAAATGACAGACTAGTGGTTTTCCAAAATTTATTGCGGACCTACATCACCGTAATAATCTTGATACCTTAATACCTTTCACAGTTGCCATCATGACATTAATTGGTAACTTTATAGAAGCGCTTTAGATTTTCGGATTACAATTTCACGTTAGCACTGATTAAACATTTTTACCTTGTTCAACTCTTAATTTGGTCGGGATGGAGCTTTAATGACTTATATTCTCCCTCAGCCCATCTTATCTCCTTTGTTCAGCATTCAGATACAACGTGATAAATGAACGATCAAAGTCCATTTTTCTCGTATCCTGATTGGACGAGAGGACATCACATGCATGGAAATCAGTTTTGCTGTATCCTGGCGCTCAACGGACCATGTTTTGCTTTGGACTGGTAATAAACAAAGCCAGTTTGGATGCTACGCTTTGTTCTTCTTTGATATGAGTTGTTTTCAAAGGTTCACAAAACACAAGTTTCAATGCTACGCTTTGTTCTTCTTTGATATGAGTTAATCTCAAAGGTTCACAAAACACAAGTTTGGATGCTACGCTTTGTTCTTCTTTGAGTATGAGTTGGTATATAACAAAACGCTAACTTGACCATAACCTCCGGAGAGCAATATGTTTTGTAGTCCATCAACGGGACTCGGAAAACATCGACGAGACTCGGAAAACATTGTCGGTCTCCCAACCTCAAAACATATTGCATCTTTCGGTCCTTGTCAATAAATGTTATGTAGTGTAGTAGTATTGCTAATATAGTATTAAATTAACCAAAAAAGACTATGAAACTTCTAATGGTTTCATTCCCATGGCTTGCATGCATTACAAATAATTTTAACGGCTAACATGTGATTATCCAAACGATATGTTCCGAACTGGTTCGGAACGCAGAAGAGCTCGTACAAAAACCGAAAATTTTTTGTTCATTTTGCGCATGCGTTATTGTTTATTCTATTCATTCCCTGCGTTTGGTGGTTTTGAATCTACGGACTGCATGTTTATGATAATAATTTGTTGCTGAATTCATGAAACAAGGCTTAGTTTTTTGCACCTCAATGGCGAACCCTCGTTACTTGGTAGTCATTGAATACTTTGTTGTCGTTCTATGGACCGGAAATTAACCACCTGCAAAATGTTTTATAGTCTTTTTTTGTTTATTATATTTACTTCTGGAATTCACAACTTAAAAGATGACATACTTTGAGAGAGTTGACAAGGGTCTTAATTTTACATTCCCAAAAAAGAAAGTTTTAACTGTTGAAACATTGTGCGATTGATTGCTGTTTTAGTTGTGCAAACAATTCTTTATTGTACCATTGATTTTTTTGTTCCTTTCTTTTTAAGTTACGAAGCATTGGATTTCGTTTTGATTTTTTATAGATTTAGTTTTAAAACTAGAGATTTTTATTTCAAAGCATCTAATTCAAACTTCTTCATTCAAAGATATTTTTTGGTCTGCGTTTTGTTACTGATGCTGTAAACGTCATTTTAATTTAAGTTTTCAAACATGTCGTCTTTAGATTCAAAGCCAGCCGTAAACAACGTTGTAAAGCCACCCGAGATACTGTCACCTGCACCAGATCCCCCGCTGCCACCCAAAATCGAACGACAACCCGAGTCCGTACAAACTGAGCCAGCTCCAAGCTCCAAGCCCCAAGTGGAAAAAGTTACACAATTAAAAAACCCAAGAGATATGACGTCTCTTAGCAACCGCTTGCGTACTTTTTGCTTCTGGCCAGCAACAAGCTCTGCAAATGTATTTGAGCTAGCACGCGCTGGTTTTTTGTTTACTGGACGCGACGACGTGGTTAAATGTTTCATTTGTAAAGGAAATCTCAAAGAATGGAAACAGGACGATAATCCATTGGAAAGTCACAGAGAGTTTTATCCAGACTGCCCATACATTAAGGAGTTAGAAGAGGCAAATACGATATTTGATACGAAGGTGCGCCTTGCAGATCTTTCAACTGTTACTGAAGTGTGCGCTGACCGGCTCAAGCATCTGCAGTCTGTTCAAAATAGGGCAAAGTCGGCACCAGGTGGGTTTGTAATGCATCATGGGAATGAAACCTAAATCGACTTTTGGTATAGATAGGTCATGTTTTCAGTTTCAAAGTATCCGTTTGGCTGAGCTAATGTTGAGCCCATCTTGTACCCAGGGTCATTTCACTGACGTAGTTATGACGTAGATGAGCCTGAGTTCGAAGTGCATCACAGCATTTTTAACCATTGAACTTGTTATTTCTTTCATTTTATACCAAGTTGTATAGTCTTCATAGAATTATTGTTAGTGTTTTATGAACTGTTCACCAAATATTCGATAGAAATACAAATTGTAATAGACAAAAATTGATATTGTTAGACATCCAATCATAACACTTCGAGATTGTTAAGATCACATTTAACTGGTTTGTTTGGTACCTTATGCAGTCCGCGGACGTGGTTGGCGCAGTTGGTAAGATCTTTGCTTTGCAGCCGCAAGGTCCCCAGTTCGATGCCGACAGTCTGCCGAGATTCGAAAATTTGCGCGACCTTCTTTTCCGCCTAAGCCAACTCAGCTTCCATCCTCCCGGGGTAGGTAAATGAGTACTAGCGTCTGCTGGGAGCCAACCTGCGATGGATTAGTGTCCCGTCTAGTGGGAGTCATAGACTCTCATCCGCTTAGCACCGACAGAAACCGGAGATAAGCGTCGACTGCATGGGCCACTAGCCTTGTAAAGGATTTAGTTATGCAGTCCGCACTGTAGGACTGTCACTGACATTTTTACCAGCATCTGTAGACGTTACCTTGCCTGCTAATGACTATAAATTTTGCATGCTGATTAGGAGAGAAGACTAGTTAACAAAAATGGCCATCACAGAAGTATAGAAACGACCCGCGTGACAATTTCTTTATGAATAGACTATAAGAAGTTGTATAAATAACTTCAGCTTGGAAATAAAGATTATTTTTCTAAAAAGAACACACTTTTAAGTCCTTAGCAAGGATCAACTGACCCATGACGTGAATATACCGGCTAGACTCTCTACCCGCTGAGCTACAGGTATCCTCTACTCACGTAGAGTATAAGCCAATTAACTTGGTTCTTATAAATGGAAAATTGGGTATTTGTCCTACTATATTTACGGGCTAGATATATCCAATATCATGCGTCATGCTAACATCTCAGCTTATATGTCCCACATTCACAGTGTGGTGACTTAGCTTAAAGAGACTTCTAGTCTGCTTCGAGAGTTAAGGCTGCACATACATAGACTTTGTTTCTTTCATGAGCTGCTGGCTTTGCAGTACTGATGAGCTCTAACAATAAAAGGCGCTCAAAGAGCACATGTGGTCACTCCAATTTTCACAACTATTACAATTTCTTTGACGAAGTAAAAAGAAAATTAGATGTTTCTCGTCCCTGCCCGCTTCCTTTTTTGCTGCCGCCTCCTCTGGTAAAATTCCGAAAATTGTCAATATTGGAAGCACCTTTTGCGGTATATTAGATGGGAGTTAGTAACTTGCAATTTCATATGAAGCTATGTCCAGTATCCAAGAAATTTTTCTTTATTTTATCCAGGATATTGATAGTCATATATGGGGCTTACTAAAGAACCGCTGTTATCGAACGACAAATTGCTTTGTTTTGGCTTAATAATCAAACTTTGGCAGCCCGTTTAGTCTCCTAGAAAAGCAAAGCATTAACTGATTATGTTCTGTAGTAAGCGTATAAATTTATTAAAGTCTTAAAGAGAAAAGCAAAGAAATGTAAGTAGTTTTAGTAAAATTCTTTCCAAAAGTACTCGAGTAGCGTATAAATTTACTAAAGTCTTAAAGAGAAAAGCAAAGAAATGTAACTAGTTTTAGTAAAATTCTTTCCAAAAGTACTCGAACAGCGTATAAATTTACTAAAGTCTTAAAGAAAAAAGCAATGAAATGTAAGAAGTTTTAGTGAAATTCCTTCCAAAAGTACTCGAGCAGCCATGTAGTAAACAAAAGTCGCCGAGGTTGTTGTTTTTTCTAAAAATAACGAAGAAAAACTATTCAAGCCAAGTTTATGAACTAAAGTATCCTAAGAATAAATTGATTTAAATTTTTAAGCAACATCCGTGAAGAAATAGCAAAGAAATAAAAGATTTTGTAACGTTTCGTAAAGGTGAACAGAACAAATGATATCAGAGCCTATCGGCTGGCTCAATACGCATGCGTTTGTAAATTGCCGAAACGCATTATGGGTCGTGTTACACTCATTCTTGCACTCTCGCACTCTTGCTTACATACCCGGCACTGCAGCATAGTGGTACACTCCGTCTTATAAGACGGGAGTGACCACAAAAACGAAACAGCTGTCCATTGCTGCCTCTCTCTTGGTGACTAAACTGCGCAATGCGCATGCGTAGTCATCATCACTAGATATATCCATACGTTAAAATACAGTACATAAATATACAATGTGCCCTCCCGGTAACGACCATAATGGCTTTGTTGCAGCTCCTGAACTTGGGCACAGGATGTACGGTTACACATTGTAGGATTGCATTGTGAAGTCACCAGAGTGCTCAAACTGAGAACTCATCAACTGAAAAGTGCTTATTGGCTCAGCTAGAGCAATAGTTAATTATTTACTAATAGTTTCTAATAGAAAAGTGAAACGCTGCAAGCTGTTTATACAAAGCAAAGTACAAACTAGCTTGCGTAGTGGCTCTAAGTGGACTGGGGTGAGGGGGAGGAGAGCCGTTACCATTTATGTAGTACAATCTAAACAACAACACAGTCTCCTTTTAATTTTCTGTC
>JAOTRI020099978.1:0-14301 GCA_028564885.2 Zoanthus sanctaehelenae
GCCATTGTATTTTCTATTGTTTTCTGCCGTCGTCGTCGACGTCGCCGTCCTCGTTGCTTAAGGTCTCTATTGTCATGTTTTGGCGGACTTATGAATACAATCTTCAAATTTTTAGCTTGAAATGGAGGCCTGAGTAAGAAGCGCCCTCTTTGTTTATACCGAAAGGTATACCTGAAAAGAAAATGGACCATATGCCATCACATATACTGTGAGTGAGAAGGGTTATCAGAGTGGAGAGGTGGCCATGGAAGGTAGGGGAACTAGCATAAGAATAATTACGATTTTAAACAGGAAACTATAAGTAAGAGAGTTAACCTACATGTTCTGGTGTCACGGCGTTTTCACGAGCACACTGCGTTTTAATTCATAGTTTCCTCGAACTCACACCGATTACATGAGTCCATACTTAATTCTTGACGTCACCGGAAATTGGTGTTATTATCAAAGCGAAACCTAAATAACGGAAAACAGTGAGAATGATTCCTGCGGTAATTAGGTGTCATTTTAGAGGAAGGTCTCGAAGTCTTTAGTGGTTCAGAAAACAGTGTACGATAGAATGAGTCGGAAATCGAACATGGGAGTTCGTTTACTCATCCGGTTCATTGTATTATATTACTGAGAACTTCAGATTTCCCGTGAATAGCGCTATAAAGATAAACCTGTCCATGAAAACGCCGTGACATAGGCCTAGTATTGAAGTTGCTCGCTCCTAATTACTGGCTCCTGGTGGGGAACAACTAAAAACACACCTGTCAGCCTCTATTCGTCTGCTGGCCATCATTAGAAACAGCACAAATTGCGTTTCAGAAAAACCGAAACCATCAGGACGAGGCTCTTCAGCCAAGCAACCAATCAAAAGGTCGACCTTCTCTACGTTATCATCATAAATCTCTCTTATTGAAGCCACGTGTTCTGCATTGTTTGTAATGTCATTGATCGTCTTGGCTGGTTTCAGGTGCAACAAACGACGAAACTGATTGTATCTTGGTACTCCGCGTTCACGGTCTCTCAGGATGTCTATCGTAGCAAGGTCAACAGTCTATAGGAAGAAAGTTCCAATTTCGTTTACAACCAGTCAAATATTAAAATCTCTCATGAATTACAAAGAAATATATAGATAAATACTATTTTTAACGTCATTTGCAAAATAACATGATTGCCCATTATTCCTAGCCAATAATTATTCGCGTTTGGAGACAGAATAAAAAAGTAAGTATTCTCTTTTTTACGGTGTAGAATTTACATTTTCATAACTAAATTATTCCTAGCCAAAGGCCAATGTTTAATTGTTCAACGGATCAGATCTTGGCATGAAGTTCGGATTTACAGAGGGAAGAAAACCGGAGTACCCGGAGAAAAAAACCCTCGGAGTCAGATTGAGCTCGACAAATCTCAGCCCACAGACGGAGCCAACAAGTTTCGATTCCAGGTCGTAGAAGTGAAAGGTGCGATTGTTGACCATTATGCCACACTAAATCCGAGGGTCTATTGAAAACAAGTAAAATTTAAAGATCTATCAAACATAAACAATTCGATCTGTATGATGATCATCAAGCATGTTTAAGGCAAACTGCTGGGCTTTCGTTTGATGGTGGTCTATGTCAGAAGGGTATGATATAGATCGGAGTTGCTCCCGTCTCCACGAGGGAACATTGAGATTAGAGTGATGTAAAGATCAAGCGATTCATGGGGTAATATTTGGTAAATTATTCGCGTTTGGCGACAGCATGCATTTATTAAAATGGACGTTAAAACTTTGTATTGAAATAAAGTAAAATCTTTTACTGATGCAGTAACTCTTACACTTCCCTTACCTCGCCATATTGTTGATGGTTAGGCAATTTCAGGCGCATGAGGGCTTGAGGATAGTTATGGAGGGTCAAAGCTCCGGGATGATCCCTTCCAAAGGTATAAATGACGTTAGCGTCACCGTAGCGCTCGATCACTCGTCTTGCATTGCCAAACGAATATCTGGTAAGGTCAATCCTTCCACTTGTAATCTAGACGCAAAGCAGAGCATGAAAAAAGCATACATGAAAATAACAAACACTGGGCTGCCTGTGAAAAGCAAATTGAAAAAATAGGTTTGTTTTCCATGTTTTATTGTCCAGAAATATTGTGTATCTCACAGCTCTTTGCGCACAAGTTTAACTCTTCCAGTCCCGGTTGAATTATTGAATTCTCACAACTTGAGCCTATAATTCTCATTGAACAAGTTTGAGAGAATTTCACTTTTAATCTTTAGTAATTTGCCTTGTTTGGTCAATTCTTATTTTCTCATTACCAAATGCCTTATTTTGTATTTGTTATGTATTCTTTGTTTTCATGTGACGTCATAGGTCTCAAAAACTTTGGATCAAAGTTTTAGTTTAAATCGTATCAACTGTTTTATTTGATATGTTTAAGAAAACAAAGATTAGAGCTATACTTCAATATTATTTTATGAAAATTTTAAATATGTTCGATGTTTCTTCGTCGCTTTGCAAGACGCTAATTATGTCACACATAGTAGTCACACTCTTTAAAACCTCATAAAAATCTATATATTTACGCCAAACGTGTCATTTATATAGTGAAATATAATGAAATGTTTCAATCTTATGTTTAAATTAACGCTTTGAAACATGGCGCCGCCATACATTTTACAGCTAAATATTCAGAATTTCTGTTCGCTAATAACTCAGTTAAGAATTGTACTTTTGCCCCAAAAATTATCCCAGAGCTGTTGTTTTAATTCCTGTACAAGCTCATGAGCTCTTTATCTTATTTGGGAAAGAAATGAATATTTCCAAATTTTAAAACATCAGTAAACCACGTGGTTGCAAACGAAGAATGGAGAGGTTGAGTGTTGATAACTGATTGGATGTGAAAGAGTTAAAATCTTGCTCGAATGTGTTGTGAAGAAAAGAGGGACCTGGAACAAAATGTATCCCAGTAAACTCTTCAAGAGCGTCTTTTTTTAACAAAAGTTGGTCCAGTATTTTGTTTATAAGCGCTCTTAAATTGTTTTTTTTTCCTAAATTTCAAACTGTTTTAAGAACTAATCACTTTGGAGGTTGCTTAGCTACTCCCATCAATCAAACATTCTATCAACTAATCACTTTATTTATCCATAAAAAGTTTCTAACAGCCCATTGCAAGTTACAAGGAAACTGTTCTGTAAGTCTAATAATATTTTAGAATAGTAACATTCTCAGATGGTAAATTTTGAGCTGGTAATAAATGTCAAGAGGAAATCATTCAACATGACTCGAGCGCAGAATCGAAAGTCTTCTATACAGTATAATAGAACCTACGAGCTACCCGGAACACAGGCGTACATACTATCTACTGAGCTACGAAAGCTCGTGGAGGGCAAAATCTGTATTTCACTCAGGGGCGTGGCCAGGGAAAGGTTCCAAGGTCCTTCCCCCTCCCTCCCCTCTAGCGTCCAGGTTCCCCCTCCTCAATTATTTTTGTCCTATTTCTAGCATTTTTATCCCATCAATTTTTTATTTTGTTCTATGCTTGCAATACGAAAAGCAAATAGTAATTACATTATATATTTGCGCTTTTTGAGTATTCCAATGAATATTAATACTACCTTCACTATATTTAGTATTTGAGAGCCTTTTTATCTTTATCCCTTGTTGGAACCCACCGGACTCCAGTCCGTAACATACAAACCAATTGTGTTATCCCCCCCCCTACCCATAATACGAATTGTGCAATTAGAAACTGGACAATTAAAGGCGAATGAAACGGGAGCAAAATGGATGAACAAAGAAACTTTTATACACTTCCTAAACCAAACCTTTCCGTTACTGATGTCTTTAATCTTTAAATAATCAGGCAATAGAGGATGCATCCGATAAACTGCTACAAACTCTTCCGTTAGGGAGAATGGTACACCGTGAAGTTGTTTCGGTGAGCCAGCAAGTGATGGTAGCTTCACAGTTACGTTGAGTTTTTTCAACCAACTCAGAACCTGAAAGAAGAGATTCAATCAAGAAAGAGTTTTCTGAATGCAAATGCTTTAAAAATGAAAGAGTATAAGCATGCTTCGCGATTCGGGATTGTTGATATTATTGTCCACATAGTATATACAGCAAGTGTATGCATTTCTAGTTAAACAATTGAACCTTAATATTCAAGATATTTTCAACCAAATAAATTTAGGACAAACATAAAATGAAATGATATTAATATAAATATTTAAACAAATAGGATAGCATCAATAGTAGGAGTAGCTAAATTCTTTAAGAATCAGCTGGCCCGTGGAATCGGAGCTTATCTCCCGTTTCTGCTGTGTTGAATGGGTTAGGTTAGCTCCAAGTTAACGTTGGTACCCATTTACCTACCTCGAAAGAATGGCAAGATGAGAGGCGGAAGGGAAGGTTACACAAATATTGAAGTCTAAATCTAGGCAGAGCCGGGATTGAACTGGGGACCCTGTGGCCAGAGGAAAGGTCTTACAACTGGGATCACCATAGTGATGACGGGTAAGATGAACTCTTCAATTCATTCCTTCCTATTTTAAAGGGTTTGTAGTTTTTATGGATAAAAACAGCCAACATGATGGCTAATTCTTTACAAATATTTTCGACTTTGCAATCACATTCAGGCTGGCTGGTGTTAAGTGAAATTAAGCTATAGCTACTTAAGAGTTAAAATGTGCAATGTGCATTATACATATAACTAATATCTGAGGTGTTGACTTGTGATTATGAAACCATTACTACTTCTTAACCATGAGTTCCCTGTTCTTGCATTCATCCTTGATTTTAATCTACAGCTTTAGCTCTCTGATGATTTGAAGGGATTCAGGTACGAAGTTATTTGCCATTTTATTTTATATAAGCAGGAATATTAGCTATAGGTTGCAGAAAGATTTTCGTCCGAAAAAATAAGCTTGTCTCAAAACGAAAATTCCTTCTATATATAGTTACTTTCAAACTGAAGAAGTCTGAGAAGTACTTGTTCAACAACCTATTTATTAACGTACGAAAACAGGACATTTACCCGTTATTTCATCTATAATAGCCAAGTAAAGCAAGTCGTTCCCTTCATGAGTTTCTGTAGCTTGATGGGTAGAATGTCCAGGCTTCGATTCCTGTTAGGAACTCAGAAGGTTTTACTTCTGAGAAAATCAAGCTTGTGCCAACATGATCATTTCTCCTACTAGGTTGCTAAGTTGGATTTTATTTTTCACGTGACGACTTGTATTCAAACGCTAAGTAAATGTAAATGGTGCCAGCGTTTGCTGGGAGATTATCCTGTCATGGATTAGTGTCCTTCCCCCCAGGGAGAGTCGGAGCTCTGAAGATAAGGGCTAGGCTCCATGGGCTACCAAACCAGTTACCGACTTAGTTTCATCAGTTTAAGCTCCATTGCAGTGACAAGCAGTAAACAACAACAAAAACAACAACAGCTGTTAAATTAAATTTTATATTATCTTTACGACAACTTATATAGCTTTGACAAAATTACAAATTGTATCTAATTAGGTTAGAACATACACTGCTATTAGCTAATCGGAATGCAAACTTTTCTTAGGATCGCCAAACAGTGTAAACAACAACGAAAAGAGGCGTCGTTTTTGATGTTGTTGTTGTTGTGTGGCGTATGCCGCGAATACTGGTTTTAACGGATTATCTATTGATTTTCCTTACTTTACTAACGTTGTTCAGTTACTGTGCTCACTTAGTGGGTGGCTCCACCTAAATTGTTCTCCAATTGGTACAGGATTTAATGGATCCGAAACCAATTGTAGAATTGATCACAATTTGGGTATTCTGCTGATGAACAGTAACTGTTTTGCTATTTTTTCACCAGCATTATAGTTATGTCTGTTCAGATATCTATTCAATAAGGATATCTTAAGGCTGATTTAGACGGTACGATTCTTGCCTACAACTATCGCATGCAACCTGTTCGCGTGTTCGCGTCATCCTTACGACACGACGTAAGTCAGATCCAAACGCCTACTACTTTTTATCTACAACTCAAAAAAAAATCGCGCGCAGCTCACTTATTTTCTATCGATGGAAACATAAAAAAATGTTTTGACGCACTTGTTTGGTTCCTTTTTGAAATTCATTCATCAATTGTGGTACAAATTAATTTCGTTGCTTGAGCCATACAGAAAAGTTTGTATTTTTTTGGATTTAAATAAACTTTTCGTGAATCGAAAACTTGTAAATGAGGCTTACCTTCTTTGTTTAAGTTGTTCAAAATTCGCAGTGTTGCTGAGTTCCTTTCATCTTTTTTGTGATAATCTGCGTGTTTGCTGTTGAATAAAACTTATTCTTTGCGCCACAAAGAAACCAAAACATCAGTTTCATCTTCGGTGAAATTTACTTTCCCTTTCTTTGACTTCGGTTGCACTTGGTGTGTTTTCGTCCGCCATTTTATTCTCCCAACGGACCAATACACAAATTTCCCCACACACCCCCACACGGTCAGGTATTTTGTACAAAATTTCCTCTTTTTCGCTACGACTGTTGCAGGATTTTAAAACAAGATTTAAAATGCTACAACATTTTTCTAGTCGCACACAACAGACTTGAGTGAGTTGTTCGATAGATCTAGAAGGCACAACTCAAGTCGTAAGGATGATGCGAACAGGTTGCATGCGATGGTTGTTGGGAAAAGTCGTACCATTTAAATCAGCCTTTACGAAACTGGCCCAACGAGTATTTTCACAGCTTTTTATCCAAAAATCCTATGGGTTAATTAAGCTCTTTGCACAAAGAAATATTTCCTTAGAATGATGTTGATTTTTCTATATTTTTGATTACATTTTAAATACTAGACATTTAAACTATTTATTTCTAATAGAAAACGAGTGCGGCGAAGACACTATTTTGTTCCCTGATTTTGTTATAGTCCCAATACTGGTTTTCATTAGCCCATGAAATACACTTGTTATAATGATTTATTCAAACCGCTGATTGCATGTATCGCATGTACCGAATTGCTAGCGACATCTTTAAATCGTCTCTAAATACAGTATCGGGGCGTAATCGTTTAGATCGCATGTTTGTTGCTAGCGACATGTGATTATTACGCTATGATGTTCCGATTGGTACTAATCGTATCGCTCTAATGGAGAATATAGTGCATTAGTGGGAAGGCATGAGTTTTTCATTTTTTCACATGCAGGATATATTTTTTAAGGTACAGAATGGCATAGCTTGTTTATATTTTTGCTTCGCACGATTCTTTTTATACTGCTTGCTTTGTTATAGACATTTTTTTACCTTTTTAGCATTTATGAACATTTAGGAACTTGGTGAGGTTCCAAGGAGTTGAGATAATAGGTCCCTTACAAGGATCTTACTCCTGGGCCTACAGTTTATCGTCCTTATCCGAGAAGACGCGAAAGTCTAACCATTTGTTTCTCCTCAATTATTTTAAGACCCTGAGTGTTGGTCCGGCCGAGAATCAACCCGAGACCTCCCTCACAGCAGACTTGCACCTTACCAACTAGGCTAACCAGGCGGCGGTTTTAGCTATAGCTATTCATTTAGCTACTCTTTTATTGCTTCAACCAAAATTTTATCTGAACGGTTCCTTTTAGTTTTAGGCAGAAAGCTGTGCTCAACTTTTCTTGAAAGAGTAGCACAGCTTTAACAGTGCAAGCCTACTATATATCTATTTTGTATTACCATTTTTCCCAATTACTAGTATTATCTTGTGCTTACCTCAAATAAAATTTTATGTACGTGATAACATTTCATTCCTTACATACATAAAGTATACCTTGTATTTTTTAAACTCGTTAGTACAGCAAAACAATTTTGCCTGTGGCAAATTAAAGTGTTGTAATTTGTTTCGTTTTCAGTTTGACCTAAACGTTATAAAAAGGTTTTGAATTTCATTGTAAATCTGCTTAAATGAGCACTTTTTGCATGAATATCAATTTTGAAATACAACCCATACATTTTGACCTTGACTGTAACTCAGATAGTGCCTTTGAACTTAAAGCCGATTTAATATCTAAACACGTACTATCGTTAATAACTGTAGCTGATTGTTTTTTTTAACAACACACAAGTTTGACACTTTTGGCCAAATTCCACGATCAGGTCGACGTTCGTGTGACCTTGGTCTAAGGGCGGCTTATCTGTGTCCAGTACAGTTTTGAATGAATCACAAAATATTCAAAGATTTCAGCAAGGCCAATGAAGGCTTAATGTTATAGTTCATAAGTTCCCTTCATCTTGAAAACGTGGCAATGCTGAAAACCTGACAAAAAATGCGTGACGTAAATTCCAGATAATACATTATGCATTGCATGAATAGTACGATTGATTCAGTTGCTCTAATGTAGTTTAAATAAATAAGTTTTGTATTTGGTGAGAAATAGAACAAATGTTCTTTACTTTGTAGAATAAATTCACGTTACGAAACGAAGCTTCACTCATTTCCTCTATATTTCTTTTTTTATACAAACCTTTTGTTTTTTTTCGAAGCTATTCATTTATATCCATTAATTGTGAAAGGCAAACGTGTAAGTTACCCTCTACCAAATATTCTTACGAATATCTTAATTTTGGAACTATCGGTAATATAGAATTTTTGTTTTTAATAAGTGACTATGGTATCTTCGAACTTAATAAATCTGTAATCAGTAGTTTTTTTCTTTCAAACATGCAAAAATATGTTCTTAAATTTTGGCTAATTTCATCAATATTTCTATAAATATTGATTTCATCAATATTCCTATCAAATATATATATAAAGTGCTTACTGAAATCTTGCAACTTTGGAAAAAATAATGCTTAGTCCGCTTAAAAGTGAAAGTTTCAAAATAACTTTTCTGCTAAACTTAACGATTACCTCAGCGTGTTTTGATTTAAAATAGTGATCTCATGTAGAAAGTTAAACCTTGAATAATCATAAGATATATCTACTTTGTCAGGCTTGTTTTTTAAATAATTACCATAAGCGTAGAATGGAAAAAGTAACTTATAGTGCATGGTTTTGTGTTTTGAAGCATAGCTTCATGAGATATTCCATGAGAAAATTAAAGTTTTCTTAGTTGATAAATCAGTATCTATAAAAAGAATCAAATCACGTTTTCAGTTTTTGTTTTTTAAATATCCCGTGACTGTTGAGCATGAGCAGTAAGACGATGAACTAACACACTGGGTTACGTACGCAGATGTTTGACGCAACATCCGATCTCTTTTACAAACTGACTTACAATTTCATTTTTATATTTCGAAGCTACTGACAAGGTCAAGGTCAGTAAGGAATTTGAATCCTTCATAGTTTTGGTTTAGCTTTGCAATTTCCTTGCCCTAAAACTTTTGTCAAATTTTAAATTTCATTTAGATATTTTCGCATTTGCTTGAATGCCATACGTACGTAATCGCACACATAATATTCACACGATTGTCTTTCTCGCTTTCATAAATGTTGAATTTATGTAGACAACGTACCTCGTAACTCATTGCTTAAAATGTTCTGTGGTTGTAGTTTTCTTTATCAATAGTGCAACAAACTAACTTGAACATATCGTATTTTCTAAATCAATTGATGAGATATTGTCAAAGGAGAACTCTGGGCCTTGTACACATAATTTCTAGAGACAAATTGAGTTTTATGTATACAAATGTTGATTATAAAAACACAATTTTATTGCTCGTTATAGGTTTTTATTAGTGTATATTTTATTATTGTAAAATTATGCAATTCAGTGTCCAACTGCAATGTAATTTAATAAACAAGTCTATCTATCTCTCTCTATCTACTGACGTCATGAAATAGGTGTTTTGAAGTTGTTTTCAGTACTATATATCTTGTAGGCAGATATTCACAATGGGTACACTATTTGAAAACATTCAAGATTAATGTTCATAAAGATATGAAAGAACCTTACAACATTTAAGAATCCAATTTAAATACTGTATGATGTAATGATGTGCCATACAGGTGTTTTATTTTTGGTAAATTTTAGATTATTTGGAATATTAAAATGCATTCAAATTATACAAAAATTTCACTGCAGCATTTGTTCTTGTACATGCAGAACAAAATCAAAAACCACAAAAGCAGTAAAATCACAAAAAAAATGCATTTACTAAAAATTTAAATTAATTTTATAGGCAAAACATTGGCTGCCATGATAACGGTGTGCAAATAGTTTTTCACTACAATACAACACAATTTTCTGCATTATTGATTTAAAAGCTTCATATTCACATTTTAAAACCTCAAAAAAGATCAAACTAGAAAACATTCAAACTTGGAAAAAAGTACCTTACCAAAAACTGGTTACCATGGCAACAGGGCACACAGGGTAGTGTTGAAACAAGCCCACAAAATTCTAGTAAAGGTTGTGTAATTTGAGCTTTCGGATATATGTAAATTTGGTGGATTCCATCCCCCTCTTGGACTGGATAGGTTTAAGGCACAACTGGAGAATACCTGACCGGCAGCAACTGTTTGTTAGGTATTGACATGGTTATGATAAAATTTCCGTATTGGACCTAGTATTGTTTAACCATACAAACTAACCGATACCTGATCCCTATAATATACGCAATGAACTGCTTACATATTAATAAGTAGGCCTTGATACGAATATTCTTCTCCAATGAGCCATATATAAACTGGGAATATTTAAACGATTTTAAGAGATAATTCAAGTAAAAAATTTATAAACTTTACATGTAAATATCAGCTTCGCACAACCACATTCAGGGTCTGTTCACATGAGGCCAGATATTTCGAGGGATAGAGATATCTCAATTTTGTTGAGATGAAACTGTCCCTGGTTCACATGAGAGAACTTGACCCCAAGATGTCTCGGATAATGTTGTTAAGTAACCGCCGTCTTGCCTCGTTTTGATTGAAACGCATGCACACGATTCAAAAAGTTGTCCTTAACAACCGAGATATCTCGGGGTGAACCGTTCACATGGGCCGAGACAACTTTACCACTTGGGCTATCCCTACCACAGGAAACCCATACAATCTTAGAGAGTTAAATAAATGAATAAAAAATACTATTTTACTTACATGAGGTGTTGTTGGTGTCATCTTTGACATTCAGTTGCGATTTCAAGCCATTTTAGCGATTTTCCCATTCACATGTAAGGAAGAGACAAGGATGGAGACCTTATCGAGCCAGCCAGTTGCATTCGGAACACACTTTTTGCCATTAAATCTCTTCCAATCACTTTCTAACTCGGCAGGGCAACGGAGGGATAAATTTCAAACTCTAATATTCCCAAAATCTCCAAAGAAGTCCGCTTTGCAGAGACCAACAACTGGTAAAGGATTCAAAAGTCGGTTAGAAAATGGCGCTCAGATGGCGCAGGAACAAAAAGAGAGAACTCAGTTTAAACCATTACCGTTTTGGTGGCCTGGATCCCACTTACAAAATCACCCGCACAGGGGACACCACTGAGGACCGGTCACCAAAATGGCTGATGGTAAACTCGTTTATTTATATTCAAATTTCATTTTGGGAAATCTGATTGGATCGTTCGGAACAATGTGGGTTCAATTTTTATTCAACTGTGGGAGGTGTGATCAGCCATTTTGGTGACCGGTCTTCCAGTGGTATCCCCTGTGCGGGTGATTTTATAATTGGGATCCAGGCCACCAAAACCGTAATGGTTTGAACTGAGTTCTCTCTTTTTGTTCCTGCGCCATCTGAGCGCCATTTTCTAACAGACTTTTGAATCCTTTACCAATTATTGGTCTCTGCAAAGCGGACTTCTTTGGAGATTTTGGAAATATTAGGGTCTGAAATTTATCCCTCCGTTGTCCTGCCGAGTTAGAAAGTGATTGGAAGAGATTTAATGGCAAAAAGTGTGTTCCGAATGCAACTGGCTGGCTCTATAAGATCCGACAAGGTCTCCATCCTTGTCTCTTCCTTACATGTGAATGGAAAAACCTGTAAAAATCGCTAAAATGGCTTGAAATCGCAACTGGATGTCAAAGACGACACCAACAACACCTCATGTAAGTAAAATATACTTTTTTTTATTCCTTTATTCAACTCTCCAAGATTGTATGGGTTCCTGTGTTGTTACAACCTTGAGGCAAACAGAGTCCGTTCCGAAATAAAATCCTCGAGCTAAATTTAATTTGTGGCCCTGTTTGTCAACTGTCGCTATAATAAAGCAACGTATGTATGTAAATGTAAGTTGTGAGGGCAAGAAAAAGACAACTTGAAGACACTGAAAAAAATTTCCGACATAAATTGCAGCAAACAGAACTTGCCAATGCTCACTCAGGCACCACGTGGTCAGTGATGCATTTCGGTTTCAATGCCCAATACGCATGCGTTTGTAAAAGCTCAACCGCCCTCTCGAAAGACACGAATCCGAATTCTTGACTCGTGGCCTACCGGCTCAAGTAATAAGAAACATCGAAGGTCTTGGGTATAATGGCACGAAAACACGGACTGCAAATCAGACTAAAAGGTGTCAACTTTTCGTTCTCTGCAATCGGTGATGTACTTTATGCCATCTGCAGCCGATTTTGACAGCAACCTATTTGCAACAGCGAGAGTTACGGTGGTGCTAATTTTGATTGCAATAGTGCGAGCTAGGAAACCTCGCCCACACGAAATCTGTTATGGTCTATAAATGTTTTCATGGTCTCGCTCACCCCTGAGTACCTGCAATCAATATTTACTTTCCGTAGTAGCATACCTAATTATACTTTGAGAGACAACGAGAACAAACTAGATCTCCCTAACTAAGCCACGCACCAACTACCTAAAAGATTGATTTAGTTACAGTGGTGCGGTCTTATGGAATAGTAGCCTTCAGGTAGGGTTGCAAATATTCTGAGTAAATTTCGAGGTGGCTGCAGTGACGTCTTCAAGTAATTTTATAATATAGCTACGATATAACGCGCGCTCTGATTGGTTCAAATCTATGCCTTATTACAACGATAAAGTCATGGTTTTCGCTTGATTAATTTGCCGCTTGTTTTGCTATATCATAAAAGCATTAGAGCACAATTTTCTATAACTTTTAGGCGAAATAGAGCACTTGTGATGTTTGGAGAGACACTCGAAACGTTCTAAAATCACTTGCCTGCGGCCCAAATCTGATTCTTCAGGTTTTTTCATGTTATAACCCTTGAAGATATACTTTTGTATAGTTTACATATTGTAAACATTATTACAAGCAAACCACGCTGGGAACCCTTACAGTTACCATATATAAAACATTGTCCGGCTGCGTTGCCAGCGTGGTTGGCGCTTGTGGTGTAGTGGTTAACACGTCGGACTAGTAAACCGAAGATGTGGGGTTCAAATCCCGCCAAGGGCTTATATATGATATTTTTCTCTTAATTCTTTCTATGTGTATAAGGTATGCTGATTTTAACTTCCGGTTGGCCAATAATTTTATGTGAAAACAAAAACTCTTGATGCTTAACCTCTCTGTTGAGTACTTTGGTATATTCCACCCGCAATAATTTGGGAATTGTTGAGCATCCAGGAAACTTTCATATTTTAAGTCATGTATATACGTGACCTCCATTTATTAAACAGGAGAGTACATTTCAGTCAAAAGCGCATTAGTTTTTTTTTTAATTTAATGCTTCTAAACGTTTTAGGCAATTAGAAACCTCTTCGAAAAAAAATTTACGTTGATCATCGGTTGTAATTAAAGCACTGTTGTTATAACGTAAAAGAAAATTTTCATTTTATCGGCTCGATCTCCTTTAACTACTTTGATTTCGTTGTCTCTTTCATTTAACTACAGTTTAATACTTTGCTACGAGAGTGTCATGTGCGCCCTGACGCTTTCTTGTTTTAATATTTATTATCAGATGTACCAAACCAAACCAAACAAAATGGTTTCGTTATTTTAATTGTAAATTTGTAAAACTAAAATGAATATTTGCATAATTCTTTTAGCTTTCAAGAACCATACAATACTAAATTAGAATTTGAGTCCTCCCTGTAAACTGCTTCTTTTTTAAAAAATTATTGAATAGAATATACCGAAAATATCAAACCGTTAATCAACCACTCCTGTTTTTTACTTTTAGGAATATGGCTTATTTTGCAATCAGAACTCTCAGAGCTTCAACACTTCGACACTTTTTTCGTATCACCAATCTTCCAAGAGCCACTTTAGTTACAGACAATTCTTACATCAACAATGATCTGTTTACGGAAGTTTCAAGAGAAAGCCTTCAGTTGAAACACAAGGCTCGTTTGGCTGGACGAAAGTTTTTGGCCGGCTCTAACAGTATTGGTATTCCAGAGTTCCTCGCAGGTCCTACAGAATCATTTCCTTTTGCTGTTTCCGTTACCAAACCTTCATTGTTAACTCTAAA
>JAOTRI020099989.1:0-14301 GCA_028564885.2 Zoanthus sanctaehelenae
AGGAAGACATGGAGATCGCAGGTGGAGAAGGAGAGTAGGAGTGTTGGTTTGGTGAAGGAGGATGCAATGAATTGAGCGAGATGGAGAGTGGGAGTGGGAGAGATTGCTGGCAGAGTAGGGTAAATCCTGCCACCCTCGTTTACAGGGATAAAACCGGATCAAAACTGGATTGATGATGATGATGAATAGTAAGGCAGAAATAGCTATTTTTTTTTTCTGTTTCAGCTTGTTTATTCTGTCAAATGAATCAATCAACACATGGTCACATTTGGTAGGATTTGTATATTTTTTCCTCTTAATGCTTTATGACAACTTTGTGCTAATTCCAAGAAAAGGTGGCACATATCAAGATCACGCTATTTTCACCATCTTTTTAATTGGTTATCAAATTTGCATGTTCTGTTCGGCTGGCTATCACCTCTTTTGCTGCCATTCAGAAAAAGTATTTCATCGATGGTTTGCATTAGATCTGGCAGGAATTTCAGTTGGACTCTGTGTGTGTTATGTACCCTCAATTTTTTATGCTTATCACTGCTTCAAGGTAAGGTTTGAGTTAATAATTATGATACATGTATTTAATAACTTGTTTTACCTCAAACACTATATCTCATTGAAGGCAATTTTGAAAAGGATGAAAAGATTATTGGTGAGACCAATGTGTTATGCAAAACAGCTCATTCTCTGTATAAGAACCTTTGAATTTTTTCCTTTATTTTGCCAAGCTATTTTGTTCATTCGATCTGTTGTAAGTTTTTTCTTCATTGTTTTCTTTGTTTTATGTTATTCATGATCTTAACAGGTTCTTACACCAAGGTAAACAGCTCAAGATGTAATTGGGATCTAGGGATTGATGATGTGAAGGGTAGTCATCGCCTGTTCATCCACATTCTAGAAGGGAAAATGCAGACATCTGACATTAAACCAGAATGGTGATGATGTTGATGCTGATGGTAGCAGGGCTTAAAATAATTTTTGTATGCTGGCCAGTTAACTGTTTTTAGATTAATCGTACCTCCTTTTTGACTGTTTAACATTATGGAAAAAAAGGTTATAACAAATGAATGTAAAAACAGTTCTAAATATCAGGTAAACAATTAGGGTGCATTGCAGAACTTCAAGTTTATCAGCTATTTAATTGCAGATGCATTAGGTAACAAATTAGAAGTAGTCTTGGTCAGGAACAAAGATATTCTTTTAATCATCTGAACAATCGTTTACTCATTCAACAATATGTTAAAAAAGTGGAATATGCCAGAGTGGTCAGTGTGACCAGCAATGGAATGTTTTTTCAGGTCAAATCACCATTCTAACCAGGCATTTTTCGTTGAGCAGCCACTATTTTAAGCCCTGTGGTGGTGGTGGTGATGATGGCAATGTGTTGGTGATGGTCTTAAGAGATGATGGTGATGATGATAGTAATGATGATGGTAATGATAATCATGATGATGGTGTTGGTAATGGTGATAATGATTATGGTAGTGACGATGGTGTTGGTAATGGTGATAATGATTATGGTAGTGACGATGGTGATGACCAGTGATTTTAATAACCAGTGTCTTTTGGTTGACCATTTTTAGTACCTACAGACAACATACATGGCTGGAGTATTTGTTTTCACAGCATTCACCCTGTTGCTACAGCTTCATCCTGCCTTCCTTAGTTCCAATTGGAGTGGCAAACGACTACTTTTATTTGTGGCATTGGTCAGCTATGGACTTGTCCCTGCAATTCACTGGGTGTATCTCCATAAAGGCTTGAGTCATCCAGTTGTTAGGGTAGGTAACATTACTTGACGTATAATTTTTTATGTTAACTGTGAAAAAAAGAAAG
Organism: Zoanthus sanctaehelenae; assembly: GCA_028564885.2. Taxonomy (NCBI): domain Eukaryota; kingdom Metazoa; phylum Cnidaria; class Anthozoa; order Zoantharia; family Zoanthidae; genus Zoanthus; species Zoanthus sanctaehelenae. The sequence goes on from JAOTRI020099989.1 coordinate 1,831, forward strand.
GTAATGCAGGGCTTGACAAAAATTTGAGTTTCTGCTTGCTTGGGACACCTTTCAGCTTACCCAAGCACTAAGGAACCTTTTGACTATGACTATGAAAAGTTACTGTACCTGCCCAACTTCAAAATCTACTTGACCTTGACGACCAGATAGGGATTTTGCCCAGCCCTGAATGGGCTTATTATTTGTAAGTTCTAATATTGATAATTTACTTTTAAATTGGGTCTTAAGTTAAAATTATTGTATGAAAAGATGACTTGTTCAAATGTGTTCTTGTCTTATTTTAATTGAAAGGAAAAACCTTCATTCATATTAATGGCTTATATAATTTTATGGATTTTATTGTACATGTACGAAGTGCTAACCAAATAACAAATTTGGCTTAATAGACTATAAAGTTTTAGTATCTGATATGTACCTTGATGGATCCAGGTCATAGTGAACATGGCTTGAGTCCCAAGCCTGACACCAACTCTATTTTGCATAAAATGATCAGGGGCGGATACAGGGGGTGAATTGGGAGAACTTTCACCCCCCTTTCTTCAATTTTCTGGTACATTCTTTGTACTTTCCACCCTTCTTCTCCTAGAGTCACTGATAAATTTTTTGTATTGTTCATCCCCCTTCTAGAATTTCTGGATCCGCCACTGATGATGTTTGTTGGCTAAATTTATATTTTTCTTTTATTACTAGATATTTCTTCCTAAAGTTGTTGTGATGTATATTTTGGGAACTCTTGCACTTGCATTCTATGGATTCAAAATTCCAGAAAGGTTTTTTCCAGGTAAATTGTACTGTTAAATTTTAACTTTTATTTAGTGGATTTATCAAACCAACCAGTCTTCATCTTTGTGAACTCTGATTGGCTTCTGTAACTTGCAGTAATCAAGTCAAATAATTTTATACAGATTATTAGTATATTTTCAAGGCAGAGTGACTGAAACCTCAGCCTGATTAGCGATGCAGGCTTCCACACTTACAATATCTACTGAAAGACTGTTTGGGTAGTACACCAAAACTTAGACTCAGGCTACCTGTAAAAAGTGACTAACATGATAAACACTGAGCTGAAAAGAAGGAATGGAGTACTGTAGATGGGACTTAGAATAAATACAGAAAGACAATATCAGTGGTAATGACTGATTGGAAATAAAAGACTAGTAACAAAAACAATTCAAGTCAAGAAGATTGTGGATGCTGTTCTTTGAACTATACTAAATGGTGACACAAACAATGTTCAGATCTGAGGAATATCAAGGGATGTTGAACTTTGTATGTGATGTTAAAGATGTGCAACTGAAGATAGGGGGAGGGTGACAAGATCCTGCATTGGCAATGATGGAGAACATAGAACAGCTTTGCTACCCAGGAGATACATGTGCTGTCCAGTTTGTGAAACAGGAGTAGAGAGAATATGGCAAAAAATAGCTAATTTCTTGTTGAAACTTAGTATAGGACTGAGAATTAGGGAAGGGTTTATGAATCTTTTGCGAGATCTGCTCTACTGTTTGGTGCTGGCACATGGGCATTGACAAGCAGACTAATGCACATGTGATAGTGTAAGGTTTCAAGACTGGAGGTTTAACAGTGGGGTATGTAGCAGAGATGTGTGCTGTTGAAGACCTTTCTGTTAAGTTGAGGCAAAGAAAACTGAGGTGCTTAAGACATGTACAAAGGACAAAGGGTGTGAGTTGGGTGCACTGTTACCAGAAAGAAGGCCTACGAAAAAGAGTAATTACAAGTGTGATGGAGGAGCATGTGACACAGAACCAGCAGATGTACATAGAGGGCAGTCACTGCCCACTTACTGTAACCCCATCCTAGATAGGAAAATGCAGACGTTAAATTAAGAATGATGATCATAATGTTCAGTTAATGAAACTTTCCAAAGGGAATGCAAAATGTCGCATGTAGATTGTTAATCCACAGAAGGCTTTTTTATACCGAAGGTACTTTTCATTAGGTAACAGAACATTGTTCAGTTTCTGTACTCACTATAATAAATAGTTATTCTCACACTGAATTATTCTTCAATTGGTACAGGATCTAAATGAGCTAAAAGCAATCATAGTTTATTGCATGCAATTTAGGTATTCTGTTTATGAAAAGTAATTGTTTTAATGATGTTTTCAGCAGCATTCTAGTTACATCTGTTCAGATAACTGTTAGTGTTTTACAATCCTAAATTCTTAAAAAGTTTTAAGTAAGATAAAGTCCAAAATTTGCTTTATTGTTGTTTGATAATTAATTCCAACCCGCATTTTATTGTAGGCAAATTAAACTACATTGGATCAAGTCATCAGTGGTGGCATTTGTTAATCATTGTGGCATTTTACTGGTGGCATAACAGCAATATAAACTTTCTTGAAGTGCGTCACCTTCACACCTGTACTAAAATTGGTGCAACAACAGGGCAGGCATCAGTTCAATCAGAAAACCTAGACTTTATTTAAAAATATTATAGAACTATTATTTAACTTACAATAAAAATTAGATTATTTTTAAAATTTTATTGTCAGCAACTAGTAAGTAATTTGTCACAAAATAAAATTCTATAAAGTAAAACAAATTTCAGTCACTTTCCCCTTACATTGGTTAGATTTACAATGTCTGTGCTGTGCATTGCATAATTACATCATTATGTATGACTCCTGTCCTTCTTATAGATGCGTCTTTTATGCTTGATATAGACATTTCTCTTTTGTCCTTATAGATCGAGATATTTTGTCTTTCACATAGATGTGTTTCTTTTGTCATTGACATAGATATATTTTGTCTTTCACATATTATACAACCTATATGTCTCTTTTGTCCTTGACATACTGTTAACATGTCTCTTGTCCATTATATCTAAGTTTTACATGTGTTGAATCTGACCCAAGCCTCCACACAAAGGACTGGCACATGTACAGTATTATTTTCTTTGCATACACATTTGCCCTTCAAGCCTTGTTTTGGGTACAACATATTCTTTTGATTTCAAAGATTGTAAGTGAGGCTTAATGGGCAAATTTGAATGTGAACAAAATAATATTTCCTTGTTAGGAATTCTTGGGTTACCACTTATACAGTGCATGGGCACCTACATATTATTCTCTTTTAGAGAATATTATTCATCATTTACAATTCTGTGGATCCCATTTTGGTATCTTCTATGTTTGACCTTGGTGTTTTATCAAAATAGTATTGGGAAGCCAATAATACAGAATTCTTGGCAGATACTGCTGACATTTCCATTGCGCTTGCTGCCCACTCAATAGCATTCACATAAAATACACCTTCATCCAAAACAAAAGAACAAAAAGTTTCAGGAGGAGAGAAGTGAGGATATGCCAACCAAGCAATTGATTTGAAGTCCATCTTTTCAGAAAATAAAGCATTGATTTGTGACTGGGTAAGTTGTTGTCTAGAAAACACTTTTCTGACTTTGCTTGCTGTTGGATCAACTTTCTTTCCAGAAACTGGATTTTGCGAGCCAATAGAATTAAAGAAGTTCTTTTCATTTTCAGTTGTAAACAAATTTTCAGGAACATCTGTTTCTTTATCAAATCCAAAGGACGATGAATTCATATTTCCAACAATAAAACTTGCCACAGTTTGTTGAAATCTCTTTAGTATTTGTGGTTTGGGCCAGTTTTTGCATCCTTTACAATTGAAGTAATAAACATCTAAAGGTACAGCGACAATGACGATGTCATACATTTTGTAATCTTCTGATCTGTTAGTTTTCAAATAATAAAGAGGTCTTGATTCTTGACCATGTGAATGTTTTAAAATTTGTGTAACTTCTGTTTCTGTATAAAGCTGAGCTTTAGACGAATTTAACAATGCTTCACAAACCTTCCAATTACCGCCTTTGACAGACCATAATCCATCTTGAGCACCAGCAAGAGAGACTCCTCCTGTAACAGTTGACACATTTTTGAAATATTTCACATTATGCAACTGAATACGAGTGTCTACAAACTATCAGTGGTAACTGTCGATAAATTTCACAGCACATATTGTACAATTACAAACTAAGGTAACACCCCTAGGTTTTATAGCCGTCTGTACTTGAGTTCAACACATACAATATACAATTACTGTAGGTCTTAAATAGTAGTAACTATAAAAATTATTTCAAAACTTTCATTTCTGATTTATCTAAAGCACTAAGTATAGCAACAACTCTACATAGTCATATGATATGTAGTTAATATGTCATTATTACCTGCAAATGCATTTATTTCTGCATCCTGCCCATAATTAACCCTCATTACTGCAGTCACAAGCTCATTGATAAGTTTCTCTTTCACACCAATGTTATGCAAAGCCTCTCGAATATCCTGCTGAGTGTAACCATACATCTTCTCACCTCCAATAGCTCGTAACAGCTCAGGAACAGTTGTGAATGATCGTCCCTGTTCTTGGATGCCATAAATGTTTGTGAAATCATTCAAAAGGCTTTTCACCCATCTATTCATGGTAAAAAGGTCAAATCCATAATGCCATAGCAATTTTATATAGGTCAGCATTTTCCAGTGACTTCCGAGAAACACAAATTTGTGACCATCATACACACCCATCAATGAATTGGTATCAATGGTACTCTCAATTTTCTTTAAGGCTACAAAAATGAATTAAAATACTTTAATTTAAACACAATCAACTACATTGATTACTTACTAACATTTTTATTGAAACTAATGCCATTCCTTTTACTCCAAAACAATATAAAATGAAAAAATTGGAATTTTGTGACAAACAATATTTCAACAAGGTTGCAAAAATTACTGCGATTTATCAGTGACAAGCACATTCAGTTTAGAGCCAATTAATACACAGACAAATACAACATTTCACTTTTACCAATAATTATTAATAATTTTAAATTATTATGTTATTATCAAACGATATTTTGGTTTTAATAGTTGACTCCATTAATCTATCTGAAAACTCTGAGAAACAAGCATTTTTCATCAAACAACTAGCCCGTATACCTTCACCCACCCAGTGGCTACAGAAGTCTGCAAAGTCTATTTGATTATGAAAGTAGTTTTGAAAATTTAAAAATAAACTTTAAAATGTTGTAAACCTGTAAAACATTCTCAATAGTACATTAGAATGAAATCTAAGTTGCCAGTCCAGCAAGAATACATACAGCTAGGGACAGCGCCTCTCCCAACCAAAAATACATACAGCTAGGGACAGCGCAACTCCTAACCAAAAATTAGCTAGGGATTTACCAACCAGCAATGCCTAACATAATTTTACGGATGGGAAATCTGATTATAAAAGTTAAGTTTCTGAACATTTTTCAATGATTAAACAATTGGGTTGGTTTTTTGTTCGATTAACATAATCAAGAGCCCCTAAAATGATGAAACAACTTAGTATCTGTTGTTCTTGATACTGATATTTTTGAGGTTATATTTACTTTCCATATAGTACATCAGCCATTTTATAATTCCTGTTTCGAAATGCAAGTTTTTACGGGATAATTTCCATATTCAGGCATACCGGTACTTATTTATGCATGTAAATGTAAAAGTTAGGTCTGGGTAATGTTTAGTTTGTAGAATTAGACAACAGTACACCCCAAAACCAGTATTAATTTAATCGTTGCTGTTTGGATATTCTACTATCAGCCCCGAAACCTTGCTTTCGAAATGATCATTTCTTTTGTCCATTAATTGAGGACAAAGTTGTCGCATTAAAATTAATTTGTGATATTTTAAAAAGGCATTATTTAAAAGACAAAAGAAAACTTTATTTTTCTGCGAATTAAGTGTTTAAAAATTAGAACCCAGTCTATTATTAGGTCCCATGTCCCAGGCTAAATTATTGGTTGGGAGATCTCTGTCCCTTCATGCAAAAAGGTAATTTTTGTAATTTTTATGTTCTCCTGAAAATATGAAAGTTGTGGTAAGATGCCGTCATGTCTGGGGGGAAGGGGGGTCCCCAAACACTTGTTTGCTCCCCCACCGGAGGTAAATCTGTGTATGGGGCTGAGACCTCAATCTTTTTTGTACCAACCTCGCAGCGCTCTGTCCGGAATGTCAAGAACCTTGCCCTGATAATATTCAATTAAATACAGACCTTGCGCTCGCTTCTAAATTAATACTTTGCTTAAATGCAAAATATTATCTTTTTTATTGATATTTGTTTTTGATTTCGAGTCTTACCTAAATCCTTTACAAACGAGCTCATGTACTTGTTGTCAGGATGAATAATGGAGCCTCCAGCCTCGTAAAATTGCCCTTCAATTTCCACAGTTGCAAGACGACCACCGATTCTATTTGTTTTCTCAAAAACATCTATGGCGGCGCTTGAACCGAACATGTGACGTGCAAAATACGCGGCAGATGAGCCACCGATTCCACTACCAACTATTGCGATTCTTGGTCTAACATTTCCATTAGCTTTGCAGTGAAATGCCTGTTTAGTCAACAATAACGCAGGTAACAGCAGAATACCGGTCCCAAATCCGATATGAAAGAACTTCGACATTACTCAAATTTCACCGCCTTGTTGAACTACAGAATGCGTTTACTGGTTTAGTCCTGTTGTGTGAGCCATTGAGTACGAGTAGAGCCTGGTATGCCCTATGAGAATTAAGGGACTTGTAGTCAGGCACTTCCGATATGAAATTAGGCAATGCTCATACTTTTTGTGACTACTGCGCTTGCGCGTAGTCACTGTTGCAATCACGTAAGTTAGTAACAATAGAATATGCTTCGGAGCAAATCAGCACAAGAAAATTTAGCTCTTTTGGTTTCCTCGCGAACAATTCGTGTCCGCGATGATCTACCGATTGTCCACGATGACTAACGAACATTGGCGTGGTTTTACTCAGATAGACGCGAGCATATTTACAACAATTATACTTAAATACCTTTTCTTTTTCAGCAGTAGTCACATGCGCCTAAACGGCGCCTATTTTTAAAAAGGTCAAAACTTCAGAAACAAAAATACCAAACCTAAAGCTCGCGTATCTTAACTTCACCTTGTGTCTGGCTCTTGTGTGTATTTTGGGCAGATGTTTTTGGGATCGTTCTTCAAGATATGCAGACAGATTATTTAAAAATAAGTATTTGGATTGTATTAGGGGGATTATGGTGCCTAGCGTGAGAAGGGTTTCAAATAAAAGTTGCCAGCTTTCACTTCGTCTTAGCGAGAGAAACAACGATCGCCATAGGCCCCCTACAACACCTCCAATTGTCTTGCCCAAAATGCACACAAAAGACGAATACAAAATAAAACTCAAGATAAGTGAACTTAATTTTCAAAATTTTCTTGTTGAGATCCTGATTAAATTTTATAAGATTTTGTATGAGAAATTTACTTTATTTGAGTAATGACTTTTAATAAGATTTAGAGAAACTTCTTTGAAAAACTTGACCTTTATATATACCTCAAACGTGATTAGACTATAAGATTTCTAATTATTCATAATTCAAAATCCGGGCAGGATTGTTCAAAGGTGGGTTAGATTTAAAACTTGGATAAGCAATTGCTTCTCTCAGGAAAAAATAGAAGTGCACTTAAAAAATACTGCGCCGATTTTCCTACGATAAAACTTATACTGAACCCAAACCCGTTTCTGTTAATGTTACGCGTATTGGAGCAAAACACTGGATAAAAAAAATCACATTGAACAACTGCGATCAGTAGTTGGTCGATCCAGCTGCCTGGACTGAGTGCGAGACTGAGTTCTTGAAAGGTAGGGCGCGAGAGGTACGGTGCGAGAGGTGCGATGCGAGAGGTGCGATGCGACGTGATTTGGTTGGCGTTATCAGATACCACTATGCATTTATAAGCACTACAATTTCCTTTAAAAAAGCAGGCCAGTTTAAATTAATTTTGATATTAAAACATGGATATCTAATGAATGCTGAAAAATATCAAAATAAAAATTGTCAAAATATAGTTACCTTAATGTGTTCTTGTTGATTGTTTGTCAATATCTTTCATGCTCATTTCATAAAATATAGGGGAGTTACTTCGTATATGTGTACCACACGGGACTTTAATTATACACAGTCTTTTTCCATGCAGAACAGTCTCTATAATAAGGAAGACATTAGGGAAGAAAATCCAATAGGGATCGAAGTTTAATGTTTTGATTTTTCTAAAAAAATGTTCCGTTCATTTTTAGTCAACAAATATATTCTAGTTGTTCTCAAGTGTTCAATGAAGGACCCCTTCAGGTAGATATTTAACCCCCACCCACTCCCTCCCCCCTCCCCTCATTTCTTCCCCGTCTTCCTTTCTAATAAAGAAGAACTTAAAACTTCCTATAATAGATACGCCTCGGTCACATATCACTTCACTGAAGGAAAGCTAATTTTAAAAACAGCAGCTATTAGAAGATAAGTTAGATGATCGCATCATAAATTTCTTCTAGCCTTAAGGCCCCTATACAATATGAGAAAGAACTTTTTAAAGCTGAAAACAAAGCAATTGCATGCAAATATTTCAGTTTTATTAATTTAAGGCGCGGACACACGGTGCAACATTTCATGCAACATTGCGCGCAACAAATTTTTTAGGGGTGGAAACAAAATCATGCAACATTTCTCGTGATAGCGCGACGTGCTTATCCATGCAACATTTCAACAATCAAAATGAGGTCCAACAAGAAGTTCTTTAAAAAAGTAAACTTGCTCTGCGCATTGTTGCCTGTTTAGAGCGCGATTCCACTTCAGTTTGTGTTTCGTGCAATGTTGCATGCAACAAAATTCATCTGTGGACACACGTTGCAACAAACCTGTTCCTGCTTGGAACGATACACGCGTTTTTATAAAAAGTAGTAAATTTTTCATTATTCTTTAATTCTGTTCTTTGAAATTCTCATAGCAGTTGAAAAAATATAATAGAAACAATTAAGGCTTTGCAAAACAATAAACTTTGCTTAAAATCTCGATTTTATGGTTGATCCAAATCGACGCCATTTTGGATTTCTCTGACGGGGTATGAGTTCCATTCCTGAGCAGGCAGAGAAAATCTCGATATTGTGATTGATCCAAATCGACGCCATCTTGGATTTCTCCAAGAGGGTCTGGGTGTTTGGTCGTCTCAGCCAATACGGCATGTAAGCTTCCCATGAAATTACGCAACAGTTAATTATTTGACTTCTTGTAAACATTTGCGTGTTAACTGTTTTTACACAGGACTAAGTTCAATCCCTCTACCACAGTGCTAGAAAAATTGCCCTCCTATCCAACCTTTAAACTATCGAACGCACTTCACTAATCTATGATTACTGCTAGTAATATGATAAAGCCATCGACCTGATGAACAGTAACTGTTTTGCTATTTTTCCAGCACTATTATATATAGTTATGTGTTATGTCTGTTCAGATATCGTTTAGTGAAGTATGATTTCCGAACGTTTTCATAGATATTCATAAATGTTACATTCTTGGTCAATTTCGACCTCATCATCCGAGACCTTCATACAGAGCGTGCACGTTCGTACATTCCAACAATATCTCATTGTATCATGCAGAAAGAGAAGATTTATTAGATATATCAAATTACCAAATAATATATTTCTAAAACAATATTTAAGTTTGTATTTGCAAATACTGTGATCGATAACGATATACAAAGAAATCTTAGATGTTACTAAATAGTTGCTTATGAAAACAAATAGTTAGAGAGATCACCTGTGTATATGTGTGAGTGATTTAGTTTCACTGCATTTATCAAGCAATTATAATATTATTATCATAATTGCCTTCTGATAGAATTAACAGCGCAAGGCACATGTTTTCAATGGATATTCATTAAAGAATTAATTACCAAAATGAGATAAAAAGTTTCCTGTAAATACTTTTAAAACAAGCATCTTGAAAGATTTTCATAATCGCAAAGCCTTTTGATTTTCCCTTTGTAAAAGTAGACTGCTTTAAAGTTTTTAAAAAACAGTTTCATAAATTGATGAATTAGACACTGCGTATTGAAAAGAATTTTAAAACTAACGTCGGAGACTGTATTCTTCCGTCGTGTTAAAACATAGACGCGTAGCGTTCCTTTATCAAATTAAAGATGTTGACTTTTAGAGATTTTTGGCAAAGATAAACTAACGATTAAACATGAGTTTCGGACGAGGATTTCTTTATGCCGCCAACAGTTTGATAATAGTTTCATCACGTCGTAATTTGTAATTTCAAACACTCAAGGCAGCTGTTTGTTTCTGTTCTAATAGTTATTCTGTTGCGAAAGTCTGGAATCAGTTGATAACACTTGTCTCCGGTCCAATTGACCTCTGAGATGAAAGTAATACCATGCATATCGCAATTGTTGTGATTTTAAGCCTTAATAATAAAAATGGACAGTAATTTGCTTTGGGCAAGATCAAGAAGAGAGCAGGTTGAAAAGACATTGATTGCACTTTCATTTCTTTATCCGTTCGTTTTGTAACTGTCGTCAAAGGGCCGAAAAAAGGATCGCTCACAACTGGAATAGGCTTTTACATGGATACTATAAAGTCCAAAGTGATAACCGTTACTTCATGTTCTCCACCAAGCCCACGACTCAAGTCAAAAGAACAAAAGAAAACTTCAAGAAAGGGCGTTCGTTTCCGCAATTACAATAAATGGCCCTCGATCGCAGAAGTTAATGGAACCTCCTCGCAGTATCAAGGAGGAAACAGAATCTGGCGCTTCAAGCGCGTCGCTTTGCCTTGGTTTCCCAAACCGTCCAAAAGAACATCAACAGAACACAAAAAAACACAGAATCAAACAAAAATTATGACCAGTCAAGGGTCAAGAGTTTTACGAACGAATTCGGCTCCTAAATCTTTGGGGATCGAGTTCCGTGAGAGGCAATCACTTCAGAAAACGCATAACACGTCTCTTGTTGATAAATGCGATGGGATTCCTAAAAAACATAAAGGGGAAGAAAAAAGAGATAAATTGAACATTGTCTCGCCACTTCATGACGGTAAACGCAGAATCTCCATGCCCGATCTTCCAACAGATATTATACCGTTTAGAGAGAAATCAGTTGTAGGTGAACAACTTCAAGATCAGTGCGGTCTTATACCCAACCATTGGGGAAAAGCGGTAACTTCAAAAGAAATTGAAGATCATTTTAGCGCAAAATCAAACGATAAACGGAATGAATATCACAAAATTTTCCAAAATGAATTAGATGCTAATCAGAAACAAGGTTTAGAAATAAGAAAACCACGTAGTCATAGCTTTGAACTGCCAAACGTTCAAAAAATGTCACTCGATAAAAGGGATGATTGCGTGATTACTAACCGCTCAACGCAAAACGCTCCTTATAAAAACCCATTTTCACCGTCACGTAAACTCCTTCAGGTGAAAGACGTCACGGATTCCGATGCTTCATTATTAGCGTCGAACCAAGTTTTTGAAACCTTTGACAGCAAACCCTTTAATGGAAAGAGCAAGAGTGAAGCGGACCGATTGTCTAGGTCCGAACCATCCTTGGAAAAATTATCACGTGATGAAATACGCCATCCCGCTGATATTTTGCCATTTAACATCACGATCCGAAATATATTGCAAACAGAGCTACAAGCGCAATTAGAAATGCGCAATTTCTGCGTGGAAATGTGCCAAGACTGGTGTAAAAACATTAGCCAGGCGGTTAAACAGAAGATTCAAGACTTGAGAAGTGATCCCTACAAAATTGTATGTGTGGTTTACATAGGTGCGGTAAGAGGTCACGGCGTGCACGCATCCATCCAGTCGCTATGGAGCCCGCACCAAGACAATTTTACAGCTGTAAGTTATAAGAACAGTTCTCTTTTCGCAGTTGCTACAGCTTTGGCGGTGAAATTTGAATGAACTATAAGTTGTAAGAAAGTAATGGGTTATCCGTGATAAAGTCCTCTTGTATGATTTCTTGTTGCCATGTAAGGAATGTGCATTCAAAACGTTAGTCCCTTGAGGAATCACTGTAGCTTTGTCTCGGTGACTATTCGCCGATGTTCACGTCGCCGAAGGAGACTAATTGTTAAATAATTATTATACTAATTATTAAACTAGGAATGTTTTCTATTTGCCTTTGCAAATCAAAACTTAAAAAGAATAGAAGTTTATACGTCATGTTGACGTTTTGATTTATTATAGTTAAGCAAAGTATTGGGTTATTTGTGAAAAACCTAACAAGAACTGGGCTGCATGTGATAAATTTAGCAACACTTACTGGGTTACCAGTTAGAAACCGAGAAACAAGTACTTGGTAACCCGTAATAAACTTAGCAATAAAGAATTTCAAAAAGCACTTTTTGTGTCTACTGGGCATACCCCTTTTACCCACATCCCTTCCTTTCACTCCCCTATGTCCTCTATCTCCTTCAACCCCTCCCGGCCATTCCATCCTCCCTTTCCCTCTCCCCCCATCCTTCCTACCCATCCTATCCACTTCTTTTCTCCTTTCTTTCTGTCTCCCTCTTCCTTCCTCTCTCACTTCCCCATCCTATTCCCCCCAACCCCCATACCCCAACGTCCG
>JAOTRI020100000.1:0-14300 GCA_028564885.2 Zoanthus sanctaehelenae
AAAGACTCTCATCCGCTTAACACTACAGAAACTGGAGATAAGCGCCGGCTCCATGGGCCACTGGGCTCGAAAGGATTTAGCCTTTTTATATATAAAGAGAGAAGACCTTAAGTCATAGGTGTCGGTAAAGTCCGATGTTTGGTGTCAGAGTTTTTATGTCAGAAACAAATTTTTATCCTGTATGCCTATGTTACTTACGTCGCTAAGAATGATGCTGTTACAGTTTGAGGCGAAGTCAAGTTGGTTGTTAAGCTGCTAACCTATTCTTTATAGTTTGAACCATTAGTTCATGGATCTGGTGTTTTTCCATCGGTTAATGTTGGTTGCAGATATGGCTTTTCCAGTGTTGCCAACTCTTCGTATTTTTGCGTATTCTATGCATTTACAAACATGAAAAACGTCTACGGACATTTTCTGGTAGTGTTGTGTAGTTCTACTCAGTCTCGTCATTGAAATATGTTTGCAAGCCATTTCTTTGTCGATTTCGGTAGTGTTTGGTGCCTCCCGCTTCACGGCGATGCTTTAGTTCGGGTACCCAAATAGTATGGGACACGTGAGCAAGTTCAACGGCCTCGTTTTGTTCGTATTCAAACCGGGTCATTCAAATTATGGTGTCGAGTACAAACGATGTATTATGTCGAGCACAAAGGACGAAATGCCTCCACAAAAGAAAGCCCGTTACATGCAGCGATACAGAAGGATATTGGAACAAGAGTAGAAGGTTATTACTCTCTTAAACCCTCCCCCAACTCCGACGCTTCAAGCTTCCTCGCGATATCCAATCAACTTCAATTTCAATCTAGATACTCATTGAATCGCTTTCGGTGTTGGGAACACTTCTTTTCTGTTAATGTTTGCAATTGAGGATTTTCTTGGTTATCTAGCTTATCTTAGATTGTGTAGTGTTAATCAGTCTGTTTGTTTGCGAAGTTCAGATAATGGTCTTCGAGAGTGACGAAAGCGTCTTTGTTTGCTGTCGTGTCCAGTCTGTCGTTGTACCTAGTTTTGTTGCAGTACGTTTACAGTGTGCATGACTTGTATAGTAGACTTTCTAATGCTGATTGGTGCCATTAATTTTTAAGCTTGTTAAGAAAGGGGTTGTTTACTTCCTCAATTCGTCGTCCATCGTATCATGTCGAGCATTTTGTCTTCGAGTTCATAATCTCGCTGATCGAAGGTGGCTTTTCGATTGATTTAAAGCCGTACGTTTCCTTGGAAAAGGAGGTAACGCTTTTGTTGAAGAAAAAGTTTGCTTTCCAGTGTATTGTACGTAAACATATTAAGTACCTTTTTCGATATGTCACTGCAGATCGATGTAGAGTTTCTCCAGCCGCCAAGTTACTCCACGCATTAACTGATCCGAATGCACCAACACAAACATATTTTACAAACAACATCCCTGGTCTTCAAACATACGCAAGCAAAAGCTTTATTTTATAACATCACCTGTCACTAGGTCATTCAGTCTCTGTTTCTTGCTAAGTTTAGTTTTTGCTTTTCGGTTTGTCTAGTTAACAACATAATTTAAAATCTGATTTTCCATGCAAGTTAGTAAAACCCGATAATGCTCACGTAGAGCGAAAAACTTATAAGATAGTTTTTATATTTTAATGCCCAGAACCTTTTTTATAAGATTATGAGGCTGGAAATTGCCAAAAATTAAACAACATGCTAAGAACATGCTGAAGCAAAGAAAAGGCGTAAAACCATTATTTTTATGATGAAATAATTCATATACTAATTGAATATGCATCTGCAGTATGGAAATAGCTCTGGAAAGAAATGTTTGTGTTGTCTATTGTGCTTATTTTTCTCAGAAGAAATGAAGAAGATCATTGGTTCGATTCCCGTTGGGACCATTTCTTTCCAGAATTCATACAGTGTTATTGAAAAATTTGCTTGGGCTTCTTGATTAAAAACTGCATATAACAATTTTACATCACAGGCTTTTCATTTACCAAATTGCAGTTCTCGGGTATAGTTTTTGAGACAAACTGGCAACTGTACAAATCAATATATAAAGAAAAGTACCACATCAGTAAAATCAGTAAAGATATTTAAGAACATGTTTAAGAACATTTAAGGCTGATATACCGCAAATATATAAGAACGTTCCGTGGGATTAAAATGCATGATGAATAAAACCCAAACAGCTATAGACAGCAGATCAAATGCATTCCTATTACCTTGTACCACGACAGTAAAGCTGCAGTTCACTTGCAGGTTATTAGGATCCGTTGCGATGTAAGTAACTTTGTTCTCACCAATGTTGAAAGAATATGGAATTTTTAGATCGCTTGGAATGGTTGTCATAGTTACTTGACCGGAGTTGTCAACAGCTGTGGGTGGCGACCAAGAGACAGTTGCAAACGCTTTTCCATGGTCCGTTTTTTTGTAAATACTCTGAGGGCATGTCAGGTTAAAAATGGGTGGCTCATCGTCTGTTGATTAGAAAATTAATCAATACTATTAGGGTTAATTAGAAATTTCTCGAAACCTCATCTTTTTTTTCCTTTGTCAATTAATAAAATAACTACGTGACCAACTATTAAGCAACAAAAGCTAAGGTTGTTTGATAATAAGTGTTATAAAAACAACATCTTAAAGACAAAGATATGCAGAGATTGTAATTGGCTTGACAATGAAAAAGAGATGAACAGACGCCAAATATTTTTATTTTTTGACCGATTTGAAGCCGAAAATCTTCTTACCAATAGTACATAATTCCTATTTTCGGGAATGTCGGTGATATGGAATTCCCGCTTTTCTAAGACTGCGGTATCGGAGATCTTTTTTAAAGGTAATAATTGTGTATAATTTTATGATTTTGCCATTTAGAACTGGAGTTCATTCGCCATATATGACATTAGTCATGTGAAAACTATGTTAACATTAGCATTATTATTAAAATATTTTTAACATTTGGCCAATTACCTTAAAGTATATTCTTAGAAAAAGTAGCATCTTTAAGGTAATCATCAAAAATTACCTTCACATTTTTGACCAGCCTGGTTTTCAGACCATTTTCCTGTGTGCAGACATTTTAAAGACGATGGACCAGTAAGTGTGTACCCGTGATGACACAAAAAATAGCAAGTAGAGTCCCAATCAACTTTCTTTAAACAACTCTGTGGGTTGACAGATGAATGGTCAAACTCTTTCAAGGCTGCGCATTGTACACCTTCATGGAAAAACGAAAGAGGAAATGGGAATCTTTCATCATACACCAAAAACGATACAAATGTCCATTCTTTTAAGACTATTAACTTTAAGTCATATAATTCAACCTAAAACATTTTAAATTTTATCATTGTACCCCGTTTGTTGCTCATAACCCTCCTTTGTTCATCCAGAAAGAATGAAAGGTGTTCATCTCTCATTAAGCAGCAATGACAGTAAGTACAAGTATTGAGAAAGTATCTGTGACAACTATGTCACGCTACTTTAATGATAATTAATCATGTTACTTCTGAGTTGTAAAAATCATTAATCCTATGTTTTGAGGACAATTAATTACTTTGGGTAATCAACGGCTTTCTAAGATTATGGAATGAAATAACTAAAAGGTCTCAACAGCACAAATGAAAAAAAAAGTTTTAAAAATCGAAACGGCTCTTTTAATAGAAAGGGACATGTTTTGATGTTACTTGGCATCATCTTCAGCCATATAAATTAACAGTAAAACGGGAGTGAATATATACAGATAATATTTAAAATTATTCAGTTACTAACAAGCAAAATTTAAACTAACCAGTATTTTTACATTCATATCTTTTAACTTGTTGTCTTTGTAATGGTTAGTTTAAACTTTGTTCGTTAGTAACTGATTCTTTTTTTTAATTAGTATCAGTATATGTTCAATCACTTTGTTCAGTTAACTCATAAGGCTGAGGATGAAGCTAAGCAACATCGAAACATGCCGCATTCCATTAAAAGAGTCGTTTTGATTTTTAAGATAACTAAAACGTTTTAGTTTATTGGTTGTTATACGCGCAGTTGGTAAGATCTCTGCTTTCAAACCACAGGTGCCCAGTTCGATCCCGGCACTTTGTCGAGATTCCAATATTTGTGTGATCTTCTTTTCCATCTTAGCCAACTCAGCTTTTCATCCTTCCGGGGTAGGTAAAGGAGTACAAGCGTCTGCTAGGAGCTAACCTGCGATGGATTAGTGTCCCGTCCAGGCGGAGTCAAAAACTCTCATCCGCTTAACACTACAGACACGAGAGATAAGCGCCGGCCCCATAGGCCACTTGGCTGCTAAAAATATACTCATATAATGTTCAGAAGAAAACAGTCCTAAAAATACGCGTACTGATTGTTTAAAGCTTTGATGTTGAGAATTATAATTGTTGTATTATCATAACAAGCTTACGCACTTACGTTCACACTTTGGTTGTGTTCCAGTCCACCTTCCGTTTCTCTCACAAGTCAGTTTGTTTGAGGAGCCTTTCAAAACATAGCCATGGGTACAGCTAATACTACATTGTGTTCCGTATGTACCTACACCTCCAACACCACCTTGGCAGTTGAAAACGCCTCCGGCTGAGTAAGGAAGGCTGCCGCACTGTATAACTACAATAAAGGTCAATAAAACATGGCAGTAAGACTTTTTCTATAGTTCAAAAACTCCTAAAAGATTAAGCTTTTATTTATGAAACAATGCTTAGACATGTTCAGTCATTTTTATCCTTGTTTACATAAACTCTTATCGGGAGCAAATAAACGTCTCCATCTTTTTTATTTGTTTCTGGCCATGCTCAGTGTTGTTTTGTGACTTTAACTATTCGTTGAACATTTATTTAGTTTGCGTGTGCGCAAACTAAGAAACGATTCGGTACGACCTTGTTTATACTGTAAAGTGATATTCCAGGCAATGTATAGTATTCCCTGTACCAAAAGTATTCATGACTCTAGTTCAGAACTAAATTTATTTCTATTTTCAAGTAATAAAAAATCACAGTAGTATAAAATGGAATGTACATTTGAGGCTATTGAAGATAAGTATTGATAACTACGCATGTGCAGTAAGGACACAGTCTTTATATTAACGGTTGCTCTAACTTAATCCGTGTACTGGCACGTTAGATATATATGAAAAAATAGAATGAAAGATGAAAAAAGATGTTATTCAGAGCTCGAAGTTTATTCTTTTCATCTATGTGCCTTTATTTCGTAGAGATTACCTTTGCAAGTTCTTCGGTCCCAGTCCAAGTAGAAGCCGGCCGGGCAGGAGCAGGAAAAACTGCCAACCTTATTACGACAGTTATGGGTGCAGCCTCCGTTACTGTTGGAACACTCGTCTATATCTGGTAGATGGTAAGAAAAGAAATTACATTTTAAAATATCTTAATGTCTATCTTATTCAGCTGCTATGTCACGTAGATCGTTGATCCAAACTGTCGCTGTATCAGCAGCTAGGCCAGTAATTTTAAAATGAGAATGCGGCAACTTTTATTGATTTCCAGACATGTTTCTCGGCGTTATTTACGCCATCATCCGTGTAAATAAGCTACGTAACACTAAAATATACCTGAAAATAAACTGTATAAGGGTGTTACTAAAGCCGGAAACGGGAAACGGGCAACAAAGGTTCTTGTTACGAATGACGGTTAAATTGGGATGTGTTGAGGCTGGAGACAGGAATGGAACCGATGCCTTATTGGTTGACATAAATATGTTTTTTTACAATGACTTTGTACATTTTACACGTAAATAGTTGCTTTTACATGGCCCAGAATTTACACTGCAGAACACACACACAGACAGTAGGGGCACAACGGTCTTTCTCATTGGAAAAGATAGAAGATCCTGTAACGGTCATCTACAAATGTGATACAATCATAGTTTGACAGCAACTGTAGAAATAGTTTTCAAAACAAACTGCAATTTAATTTTCGAGATTTAGTGAGAAAGTATCCCCTCCCTAAAGCTCAGACCTCGAGGGTAACAAACAAGTGCCCGTCTACTCCCCTCACGGTGCCATTGTACCTCAAAATTTAAGAGTTTTATTCATTTTCTTTTCCATGGGTTGACCCCCAGGACACCCCCAGATAATAAACGAAAGCTACTCAATGCCCCCGATAAAGGGCGTAAATTAAAATTAATGACAAAAAGATTTATCCAGGGGAAGTGTAAACACAATCAACAAAATACCTTTTTATTAGAAAAGTACCGTAGAATACTTATACGTTTTTGCTTTACGGGGAAGCAAATGATGAGCGCATTAACCTACGCAAGATGGGTACTTGATTATCTTTTGAAAGGCAAGTGTGGTCGCGGCAAAGATCATCTAACATACATAATTTACGTTATTTGTTTAATTTAAACTATTTACCTGCACAGCTCTTCTCGTCCGAATTAAGCTTGAATCCCATTTTGCAGAAACATTTTCGTTTTCCGGGTAAATTAAAGCAGAAGTGATCACAGTTTCCTTTGTTGATCAAGCACTCGTTGATATCTATTAAAGTTAAATTCATTTTTAAGCTAAATCCATTGGAGCCTAGTGGCCCATGGGGCCACACTTCTATAGTGTTAAGCAAATGATAATCATTGACTCCCCCTGGACGGGACACCAATCCATTGCAGGTTAGTTCCCAGCAAACGCTGGTACTCATTTACCTACCACGGAAAGATGAAAAGCTGAGTTGGCTTAGGCGGAAAAGAAAGTCACACAAATATTGGAATCTCGGCAAAGTGCCGGGATCGAACTGGAGACCTTGTGGTTGGAAAGCAGAGATCTTATCAACTGCGCCAACCATGTCCATCCAAAAAAATTCATTGTTAAAATGGGTTTTTGCCATATTGCACCGACACACGTCAAAATTTTTGCGTTTCAGAAACAATTTTATGTTTGGGTATTTTTAACATGACGGAAACACTTTGTAACGTATTGACCCTGAATGTTGTGTTTAATTTTTAAAAGATATAGAGATTTTGTCAGCAGTTATTTAAAGTCGGTAGCCTTAATCACTGCCGTGACCATTAGACATTTTTTCTGTAGCTGTTTGAAATAAAAAAAACGTGACCATGTATGAGCTTAGTATTTTTCTTCCAACTAAACAAAGTTAGTAGAGTGGACTGGTTTGGACATTCGTGACTTTCTTTGTTCTATGTTATTGTTTTCTTTTTCCCAATTGAAATATAACGCCGACCGTTCACAAATAACAAAAGATTGCATCACATCTTGAATCGAATAAAAGATCCTCATTAAGCCAGGTTCACCTGAGCATTATTTATACAAAGTTTTGTGTTTAAAAAATTTTCTGCTCGTGTAGATGAAATATTTATGGTAAATTTTATGTAACAAATATACTTTTTATATGGCAAAAATAATTTTCAACGTCTACAATTTACTCGTGTAGACGACTCGTCAAAAACATTGTCAAATTACAGAAACTGGTTGGATAATCCGCCTGACCAGAGTTCTGGTATTAATTACTCGCCAACCCAATTACTCCTCTTTCTTGGGTTTCCTAAGCGAGAACCAACCCATTCACTTAGAACTCCTTTTTTCACTTATGGAATTGAAACATAAAAATGCCTGCAAACCATAGACCAATAATACTTTTCTTTTCCTCACTAAAGAGCCATTTGTTTTTAATTTTTCCCGCTAAGCGGACACACAATAAAGTTATTTTGTTTCGCTTCTGATCAAAATAATTTCCAGCGCATGTAATTAAAAAAAAATAGTTCAATCGTTTACACGGGAAAAATTATTTGTCACGAAAACTTCGCCCTTAGAAATTTTTAACCCGCCTTAAAGGTGACGTGCACCCGATATGAAACAAAGATACATTATAATCTTATTTGTAGTTTGCTAAATTTCCGAACCAGACTAATCTAAAAACTATGAAATACACCAGGTTTTAAAACAAGCTGACCTTTACAATCCAATTTATTTGATGCCAACTTGTATCCCTTGTGGCAGCTGCAGATGTAGGAACCATTATTGTTGGTACAAGTATGCTTGCATGGGTTATGCAATTTACATTCATCTATGTCTGTAGGTGTAAATTTAAATGGAAACCGGTAATGTATATAAAAAAGCAAAAGATAAAATATACAATGAAAATTAGCTATTACCAGAGGTTAGTTACAACCATTTTAATTCACTGTAAGTGTATAGAATAACAATAAGAGTTTTGATCCCAAGTTAAACCGTCACAAAGTTCTACGGGTTTCCAGCCCGCATCCTTTCTAGTGATGCTCTTCACCAGTTTTCTCAACTATACACCTCATACCATATCAACAGTGGAATTCCCCACTTTGTTTGTTTTACTGTTTAAATGTAGTTGAGTTTTCCTGTTTTTATATGTAGTTTGTCGGGAAACCAACGTTTGATTGGCAAATTAGGTAAGAGGAGCGCCATTCTGGGTGGCTTCTTTTCATTTTTTTTTCAAACTACTATAAAAACGGAACATGTGTAACTGTATGTATAAAATTGCACAAAATACACCATCTCTTCTAATTTATTTTCTTGACATATCTATTATTCCATATAATTATATATTCATATTGTAGGCCACTGTGCGGAGGCTGTTTGTGTGGTGCTTTGAATATGCCAATTAGTTCCTGCTTGAGCGAGTTGCTAAACTAAACTGGCTAAAATTATATTCAATTCAGTTTTCTTAACCCTTTCACTCCCAATCAGTTGTCAACACTCAACTTCTCCTTACATAACATATACAAAATAAGACATTTGGTAATGAGAAAATGAGAACTTATCAAACAAAGCTAACTACTTGAAGATTAAAAGTGAAATTCTCTCAAACTTGTTCAATGAAAAGTATGGACTCAAGTTGGGAGAACTTCATATTTCGACTGGGACTGAAAGGGTTAAAGAAAATACATCTAGTAAGGTCCATAGTTACCGCCGTCTGGTTAGTCTAGTGGTAAGATACCAGTCTAACCTGCTGGAGGCTTATGCTCGATTCCCGGCCGGACCAACACTCAGGGTCTTAAAATAATTGAGGAGAAAGTGCTGCCTTTGCTCTACCATCTGCAAATGGTTAGATTTTAGCGTCTTCTCGGATAAGGACGTTACACCGTAGGCCCTGGGGGATTATACCTTCGAGTGGTAAAGATGATGTCCCCCATTAGTTGCCAACTAGAAATACTTGACACCTAAATAAAGTCTTTATTCATTATACTTATTATTTATTGTTCTTAATTTTTAAAATGTTTCCGAGTCGCAATTTGTTCTTAATTTATTTCATTTCCGTAAGTAGTTTGAAATGAGGACAAATCAAAACGAAAAGAGAATGATTTGAAAAACAATGTCGATCGTCTGCATTTTCAGGATATCTCAGTACATTTATCTAATAAATTGGAAAGGGTGTTTTTGTTGTACACTATGCGAGCATAAATTACAAGATTCAGAAAGGTTTCAACTTCAAATGTTACAATGTTTTCAATCTCAGCCTGAGCCTGTTAAATTTATCTAATTTTAGGCCAATCTGAGCCTTTTTCTTATCTAACTTATTCCTGCGAGAGTTTAGTCGTTGCTTTTGTTATAGTTATTTTTATTTAGTTGCTTAAAAAGCAGATGAGATTCTAAAGAAAGTGTTAGGTTCATACTTCAATGTTTTCATAATACGAACATTTCTTTGCACAGTGTATTTCCAAGCTGCAAATGCATATTCAATTACACATTTATCAGATCTTGAGCCTATAAGTTCGGCATGACATGAACCCAAAACTCCATCTATAAGAACCAGGTTAAGTGACCTGTTCCCTACGTGAGTTCCTGTAGAGCTGTGGGTAGAGCTTCTGACCGGTAATCAGAAGGTCATAGGTTCGATTCCAGTTAGGGACTCAGAAGATTTTTTCTTCTCAGAAAAATTAGCTTGTGACAACACAAATCTTTCTTTGTACAGACTAGTAAGTAGAAAAGTTAGTGTCGGGCCCTCTAGTGTTTGATATATTTGGAATAGCAATAGTTATTTGCAAAATAGTTGCTGGTTTAGAGCTTCTGACCGGTAATCAGAAGGTCATAGGTTCGATTCCAGTTAGGGAATCAGAAGATTTTTTCTTCTGAAAAGAAAAAGCTTGTGACAACACGAACACTTCTTTGTACAGTTACTTCCAAGATGCAAATTCGCTTTCATACTAGTTTCATTCGTACCTTCGCAAAAACGACCGTTCTTCAAACGGTATCCATTACGACAGGAACACGTGAAGCTGCCATCTTTGTTTATGCAATTATGTTGACAGCCCCCATTATGGGTGCGACACTCATTAACATCTTAAAAGAAATAGAAAAAGAAAGTCGTTGTTCAAGACAGATATACCCTCGTTACAAATATTTGATAATTATTAATTACATTCTGTTCATTTGTTTGTTTATGTGACTGATGTATATAACGGAATATTAGTAATTCAAATATTATTTTGAACAAAAAATAACAACGTTGTTTCGGCATGCTTATGCCATCATCAGTTTCTTCGAATCAATGAGTTACAATTGAAATTTTAAACTTTTTAAATTTTCTATTTTAATGACATCCTGCATCATAAGTGATGCAACGGAATTTGCAAAGCTAAAAAAGTGTCGAATCGATGGACTTGTTCATCGAGATTAGGCTTATTCCTATTTTATGTAAGGCTTCTTTGAGTTTAAGATATATAGAATTGCTGGATTTGTCTAGAATTGTAAAACAAGAAGGGTGGGGGAACTTTTAGCTAGAAGACGACTAAAAAAGTGCATAAAAATGTGTAAGTTTTTATTGCCCACTGTGGATTCTTTAAACCTTGTAGGAAAATAGCGTCTAGTTTAACCAATTTAACTTTCATTCGAATAAACTGATGATGGGTAACCATGCCAAAAAACGCTGTTGTTTTTGTCAAATTATATCTTATTTGCTAATATCAAGACCTTTTTACAATTCAAATATTGTTTTGTTTTCTTGAGGACGTCATTACTTATAACTTTACTTAATACTGGAAGGACGTACACGGGTACCCAAGCAAGAATATGATGTGCCATATAGAACGTATATTTACCTTGACACCCGTGTTTATCTGCTTTCAGCTCGTACCCAGGATTACAGCGACAGGAATAGCTTCCTTGGTTATTGCTGCATTTGTGGGAACACCCACCGTTATTCCTTTTGCACTCGTTGACATCTGTTATTTTTAATAAAAAGATTCCATTAATAAAATAAAGGGACTTATGCTTCTTTAAGGTTAAGAATGGACCCTGGGTATCATTAGAAGTACCAATCTTAATCTCGGTGTGGCTGGAATCAATATAAAAAGCTGAGAGGTACCAATCTTAACGTGGCTCGGGTCCATTTAAAAACCTGAGAGGTGCCAATCTTAATTTTAGCGTGGATCAAATAAATTTAAAAACCTTAGAGGTACCAATCTTTATCTTGGCGTTGCTTGAGTCAATTTAAAAAGCTGAGAGGTACCAATCTTGGCGTGGCTCGAGTGATTAAAAAACTGAACGGTACCAATTTTGGCGTCCTCGCCTGCGGCTCGTTTTTCTTTCAGCATTTCTTTCGTGAACTTAAAATTCACGCGTGGTTCTATAACTGAACAGAGCGCGCGGGTTCGTTTTTTATTTCTATATCAAAATTGGTATTTAATTTATGTAAATTAGGTGACATCATCGATTAATATTATGTTTTCTTCAAACTGAGAGCCTGAAAGGCAAGTTAAAACATGATTTCAAATATACGTTTGAAAGACATTAATTTTGTATTTTTGAAAAATACCTCCACAGACGCTTTGACATAAAAAAAATGTCACAGAAAGATGTTTTTCGAACACAAAAATTGAAGGACTAAAAAAAATCTAGTCTGAACAGGGTTTAAAATTTTAAACTGTCGGACAAACTTCTCCGTTGTTTTTTAGAATATGCTTCATTCTCATTATAAAGTTGTAAAGAAAAGATTACAGCTTCCTCCAAAAAAGAATGAAGTTAAAGAGCAACTCCTCCATATATAACCTAATTACATGCTTATTTTTCGTAAGTAACGTGGAAGGTTTTATGGAAAAGACATGGAAAATAATCAAGTTAAATCCTTTGAAAGGATTTTATGCTGCTGCATTTTTCGCCATTTCATCTCCATTTATTTGGTGACATTTCAACGAAATGCACGGCTAAAAAACGGACTACCATGTCTATAAAAATAAAACTTATGAGGGATAACCCTAAGAACAACACTTGTATAAGGGATTCATCTTCTTTTTATTCCGGCATTCCCCCTTGATTCTGTATTCTATTTAATTTGATGAGTGGTACACAATACATTTGGCTTTTTCTATTGGCGAAATTTTGCAGTTGGTGTTAAGTTCAATTATCTTTGTAATACGTTTGATATAAGCCATATATTTACCTTGACACTTGTGTTTATCTGCTCTTAGCTCGTACCCAGGATCACAGCTACATGAATAGCTACCCGGTATATTGCTGCATTTGTGGGAACAGCCACCGTTATTCCTTTGGCACTCATCAATATCTGTTGAAGAAGTAGGTTGATATACCAAATCGTCCGCTAAAAGAGCTACAGATACTAACTTGTTGACCTAATAGGATAGTTTTGACGATGATATTATTTGATTATAATTAGTTTAAGAGGTGAGAGACCTATAACCTAACTCCAATTGGAATCACAAAACGTTTTTGTTTTCATATAAAATAGGCCTCTTTTCAATTTTGTACCGACTAGCAGCAGTAAAGAATAGATGATAAGCTCCAACAATAGAGGATAATGCAAGAGAATGAATCCTCCGTATAGATCTTATTCCTAAGGTTATCCATAACTGATGATTACCAACTTGTAGACAAAAATTCTGAATGGTCATTTTGTTTTGCATATATCTTCATTTCAATTCATCTCCAGTGATTTTGTAAAATGTGCACAAATTAAACACACTTGTAAAATCCGTGGAAAAGCTAGGTACCATGTTAAAAAAATGTCACAGGAATAACTCTAAGAACAACACCGGTATGGGAGAGTGGTAAGTAATATATTTGTTTTTTTAATTGCAGCTCTAGAAATTTTTGACAATCATATCATTTTTCTTTGAAAAAACTTTGATATATTATTTACCTTGACACCCGTGTTTATCTGACTTCAGCACGTACCCAGGATTACAGCTACATGAATAGCTTCCCATCTTGTTGCTGCAGTTGTGGGAACATCCACCGTTATTCCTTTGGCACTCGTGAATATCTGTTGAAGCAGCACGTTAAATTAGAATAGCAAATTTATTTAAATGCTATCACAAGCTGAAACTGTTTCAGTTCATTATTTGTTGAGTTAATCACTATTGGAACTTGGTATCACCTAGCCACAAACAAAAACTAAAGATCTAAAAGATATTTCAATTGAGGGTGTTTTTTAACCCTAAATGGCATGCAGAAAGGAGGGAGGAAGTCAAAATGACAACGCAGGGCCCTATTCACATTGGGGGTATTAAAACAAGTCCCCCCCCCCCTTATCCTCTCGCTTCTTAACTTTTGAACGCAAGTAAATTTTATTCAAGTGTAGAGTTGTTAATAATGTATTTAACATTCTTTTGGATTTTTTGAAAATGGCAGATTTTAAATTGATTTTAAAATATCATGTTTTTTTTAATCCTTTAATAAAGCCGGGCTTTAATTCACAAGGTTTAATACATTTAACAATTATTCAAAGAGCGCGCCTTGGATATGAGATGGTAAATAGCCAACGAGGGGCGTACCGCCGAGTTGGCTATAATCATCTCATATCCAACAAGGATGCAGGAATGGAATAATTGTTTTATTAAATTTCATGAGTTTTCCTAACACTTCGATATTTGAAAATAGCAAAATTTTTTTAATAAATTGATAAGCAAGGTTCTTTGTTAGTTTACATAAATGATCATTCAGAACGCTACAAACGCAAAATTCGAGGTTGAAAATTTAATAATGGCTATTTTTTATATGTATTATATAACACAAATGATATGAATACATTAAATTAAAGTATTAATTTAAGCACTAGCATTACGCGCGTTGATGAGGTCTTATAAACCGTGCTAAAGATATCTTCCAAAAGTGGTTTTAGCGCAGTTGCCATCAGAAAAAAAATAGTCAATTTATTGACTTGTAGTAATCGGAGATTAGGGAAGTGCGTTCGGCATTTCAAAGGGGAAATATTGTTTTTGTGGTCTCTCCCGTCTTATAAGACGGAGTGTACCACCATGTTGTCGGGTCTGTAAGCAAGCAAGAGTGCAAGGCAATTTACAAACGCCAGCCGATAGGCTCTGATATCATTTGTTCTGTTTTGAGAGACACCATTACGAAAAGTTACAAAATCGTTGGTTTC
>JAOTRI020100010.1:0-24957 GCA_028564885.2 Zoanthus sanctaehelenae
TTACATTATATCCTTTACTGTATCTGTACATCTTCTATAATTAATTACATTATATCCTTTACTGTATCTGTACATCTACTATAATTGATTACATTATATCCTTTACTGTATCTGTACATCTTCTATAATTAATTACATTATATCCTTTACTGTATCTGTACATCTTCTATAATTGATTACATTATATTCTTTACTGTATCTGTACATCTTCTATAATTGATTACATTATATTCTTTACTGTAATTGTACATCTTCTATAACTGATTACATTATATCCTTTACTGTATCTGTACATAGATCTTCTATAACTGATTACATTATATCCTTTACTGTATCTGTACATCTACTTTATTTTCAAATTACGTTTTTAGGAAAACGTATTTATGTTGTTTACTGCATTTTATAGAGAGAAAAAAATTGAATTCTAAATCATATTGCTAAAACAAATTATATTACCTGAGATACAATATGATACGTTGTTCAAGGCTCAAAAAATAACTTGAATTCTTGATTGCCCTGGACAACTTTCAGCTATTAAGAGTGTAAACATTTTTGATAACAGATCAACGTGCTATTTTAATGACTTTCAATGAGAAATAAGTTACTGTGGTAAATTTGTGAATTTTTTTAACATTTTCAAAGATTTATTATTATTAGCAAATGAAGCACTTTCAAGACGCTTGTTTTTGGAATTTCTATTCTTTAACCAGTTTGGTACTCAACTTCTAATAAAAGTTCGTTTCAATTCGAAGGCAACAAGAGTGATGTGGACTCCACCATTAAGAGAAAGTTTTTCCTATCCGTTTCTTGTAATGCAGTTGCTTGCAGTTACTTTTACTATCAAGTAAGTTATTTTCTGACAAAAATTGTTTCACTTAGTGTGCTTGCATGCTGTTAATATAAACTGATCTCTGATGGCTCTACATTAGAAATACAATTGTTCGTTAAATGGTCAGAGGAAAGTACGATGGATATTAATTTCATAAATGACCTGGGAACTACTCCTACAGTAATAGGAAAGACCACTCTAAGGTATTCCCAGAGCCTCTTGACCTTAGAATCCTTCGTTAATGCTAGATAAGATGATAGAATAGATTATACGCTAACATTGGCATCATGCTGGAATAAAATACTTCTTGTGTGACATTCAATTTGAGTATTTACTAAGCATAGCTAGTGGTAGATTACACTTACTAAGAATATAATTCCATATGTATCCCATCAGTAATTTAGATTTGCCGGTTGCTTCAATGTTTGTTTCGATAATTACATATGCCATAGAAGTGCGATTTTGTTCTTTTTATACCAAGTACCTTAGTATGAAAGACAAGTTATTTGTTATTTGTACTACTCCAAGGAGTACATACATCATTATGAATGAGGTTTTACATGACTGTGGCTTAGAAGCACCATCTCAGACACTGCTTTGAGTGACCATTTTCCACCGCAGCAAACTAGGAGACTTATTAACCTAGTGCATAATTATATCATCTCCAGAATACGTGCAAGTAGCTTGGCGAACTGGCATATAAGCGTTGGCGAAACGACTTCATACGTTGGCAAACTTACAGTACACATTGGCAAAACGACCTGTATTCATATTGTATATGGTTTTGCTATCGTGAATTGAGTATGTCTATTGCTCCTTTTATTAAATAACGACTATTATTATATTATTTCTTCTGTCAGATCTGCAAGAGTGGATTGGAGGCATACAGCTTTAGTTGCAATAGTTACATTTTTGTTTATGCTACCATGGCAGGTATGACGAATGTATTTAGACTGTGCTGCAGAAACACCATTTTTGTAAATCTGTTAAATGTTGAACTTGTCAGTGGTCACGGATATCTTGTTCATTCTGTATTAAGTTACAGCTTTTGAATGTAGGTGAATTGCTGCTGACGTCAATTCTTACATTCTGCTTTATTAGCATACAACTCTAGGCAGCTAACGAATAAAGAAAATAAGATTTGAGTCTAAAACTTAAGAAATCTTGTCAAACTAACAAAGAGATAAAAATCTCGACGCTATTCAATCAGTTTCTAATGGTGATTCCAAAATACTCAAAACAGCTGGGTGGCAACTCCTTTAATGGGCCATATATTCCCTGTGAAATCTCCATTAGATTACTGGAACTGGGTTTAAAGCCTCACATTTTCAGAACATGTTAATTTTACAAAACACTCTTAATACACAGTGCTTTAGCTATTGCAACCTTATTAGAAACTGGTGTACATGTGCTAGTGAAGGGAAAATGTCAACAACGATCCTTCTATAAACTGCTCGCTTTCTGACCATCGGTTTATTCTCTTGAACACTGTACTCCATAGCGACGAGTCCCATAAAGGACAAAACAGCTGTCTATAGGCTTGTTCCAGGCTTCTAATATTGACTCACTGACAAGTTAATCAGCGATTCATTCTTTATTCCTGTTTAAAAGGGCTTAGACTGAAATGTGTAATCATTACCACATGTAGAGTGAGGAGCTGAAGTTTTAAGCTTTAATCTAATTCTTTCAGCATTGCAGGGCACAAAGGATTAACACGTAAATAGTAGTTCTTTACCGTTATTTTACTTTCAACATAGAGCTTTTGAAATGATCATATAAGATTCTACAGTACGCACGTGCTTTTTCACACTGGACTTCAAAATATTCATGCATACTACTTTTCAATAAAGCTGACATTGCTCGGCAACTTGCACCTTTTTCCTGACTACTCATGTGCGAATTTCTTTTCATGAAAATCGAGTATGCAATTTCATGACAAAAGAAAACTACTTTATAACTTATACGTTTCTTTAAAGCTAATGTATCAAGCGTTTTCGGTGAGTTTTGAAACAGGTTTGTCTTTAATTCAGTAATACATTCTCAATACACTATAATGGAGCTTAAAAAATCTTGTATTGTGTTTTGCGTTTTTTGTTTAACTATCAGTTTAAGTATTTCAGAAGTAGGTTAGATGCAACAGTTGTAATATGCTAAATAACATAAAATATCAATCTAGATAAGTCCCTTTGTTTTACTCTAACTGAACAACAAAACCCATTATCAAACAGTCCATTACTTTTTGTCATTTCCTTTACAAGTACTCACGTTTTATCTTTTATTTCCAATTTACAGTTTGCTCAGTTTGCTCTTCTCACGCAGGTAATCAGTCTAATATTTATAATCATTTTTACCAAGCTGTTAATTTTGTCATTGCGTTTGCGTATTCAATAAATGTTGAACCAATTTTGTTCTGCAGTGCAACTCTAACTATTTACGCTTACCTAATAGATGAAAAGTATTTTGTAAAAGAAAGTTAAAAACCTGTGATTTTTAAGTTCTGGGTCTTTTGATAAATCAGATTCAGATTCAGTTCGGTCTCTAGTCTGTCACCTTCGTAGATATTGATATCACTCACTGTTATCGCTGTTACACCGATTTTCCTCTATCAAATACTTTCTTTCATATCCACAAAATATCTGTATAGTTTCTTGTCAACATAGTGAGAGCATGTATTGTTCCACTATCAGATATACGTAAACTCAAATTTTCAAATTGCATTTGGTCTAGATTTACCATTGTTCATACTCTCAGGACTGTCTATAACCCTACCACAGGCTTTATGGCGTGCTCCCTATAAACTTCAATTCTCAGTAAACACTGTAACATATCTCATCCTCTTTTCCCTTGACAACCAATATCATTACACTCGCCGTCCAATTATCTGGTGTTACTCGTCTATTTAACACACGTTGGAAAAGTCCCATCATCAACTTAATCCCTGTCTCACTACCCACAGTTAACAGTTTATTTAGTGTAGGATGTTATTGGTAAGTGAAATGTTACAGCTGGTTTGGCCATGTTTTGACTTGGAAAATCTTCAAAGGAGTATTGTCTTTAAAAACGTTGTGGCATCTAAGATGTACTTTATTTCATCAAATGCTTCACCAAACAATATTTGATATAGCGTTCTTTTCTGACAACATACGAATGTACAATAACTTATCAACCGATTTAGTTGGCATCTGATGATGAGACTTTTCACTTGTTATTAAAACTCACGGTAGAGCTTTTCCTCTCGACAGACCAGCGCTATTTTTGGATTGTATGTTCTAAACTTTATCTCTCGTGACAAAACAAGAAGACTTCTGTATGCATTACTGGTGAGTGTATTCATCAAATATAATGTTCTTTGGGTTTGGCATAATTGGTAACCTGTTTGCTTCTTGGAGCCAAAATCTTTCGCATATAAAACTATAATGGAACCCCTAATATCGATTTTTTGCATTGAGAGAACCCCAAAAATATATCAATTCAAAGCTCAGTTTAAGCTTGCTCTGCACAGTATCACACAAGCTAAAGCTAAATCCTTTCGAGCCTAGTGGCCCATGGAGCCGGCACTTATCTCCGGTTTCTGTAGTGTTAAGCAGGTGAGAGTCTTTGACTCCCCCTGGACATCGTAGGTAGCTCCCAGCAGACCCTGGTTTTCATTTACCCACCCCGGGAGGATGGAAAACTGAGTTGGCTTAGGCGGAAGAGATGGTCACGCAAATATACGAATCTCGGCAATGTGCCGGGATCGAACTGGGGACCACGTGGTTAGAAAGCAGAGATCTTACCAACACTGCCAACCATGTGCGCACACACAAGCCACATTTAATATTTTTTTAATTCTAAGCCTGATATTTTAGCACAAACGATGCTCGATAGTGACAAGTGGCCTATTTTGGAATAGTCCGAAGTTATAATTAAAGTTTTGCTACAGGCCAGTTTGTTACGTTCATTTACTTGCTTCTGTTGTGAATCAAACCTTGCAACTTGTAGCAAAACAATTTGTTTCAAAACCATACCACGTAATATATAATTACTTAACTTACATCACACAAATTTGCTCTTATTGTTTCATTGCAAACACGATTGACAGTCAGGTTTCATTACATTTGGAAAAGCTGAGAAGATAGAGAGTTGAAAATACGACATGTATGCAGTGGAGTATTTTTGACGAAATTCAAAATGTTTGGAATTGGAAATGAGCACTGTATTGCGTATTTGAATTATCTTTCCATTCGAAACTAAAGCTTTTCATGGCTGCTGTAGGATTCGTACGACACCCAGAAAACCTGGAACTCCATGATTTATAGGATTTTTTATTCCAGACCTGAGTTTCCTTAAAAAGTGGAAAAATTCTTGAATGTTCAGTTTCCAGTTCACGTATAGTGTAATTTGTATTGATAGAATCGTTCTTAGACATAGATTTTGTACTTTAGATAATATAAAGCTTTTAATCATGAAATGCATTCTTTCTTTGAAGCAGTGATACCTTGAAAAGGTTCATCACACCTAGCAGATATTACTGTACCAGGAAAAGTAATGGAATTTTTATTTGAACAATGGGAAGAACCGATGCAGAATACTAATTTTAGAAACTTTACCAACTTTGAACTCTGTTGTTTCCATATTAGTATTGCATCATTATAACAATGATCCGCTTATGGCAGGGCTAATCGGAGCGGAAGCATTGTTGATTGATCTGTCTACAGACAATTAAATATACAAACAATTACAAAAACAGTGGGAGAGCATTTTTTCTAACAAGAAAATAATTGTTTCTAAAAATAATGTAAGAGAGAGGGGGCAAAACCTAAATATCATTCTTTTTCATTACTACCTAATGTTGAAAGATTCTCTTAGGAGAAGTTAATGATATTGTGCCAAGCTTATTGCCATATGTTGTCTCTCTAGGCTGGTCATATACTTAATTTTGTGTGTCAGTTTGGAAATTCAATGCTTTTGAGGTACGCTTTAAATCAAACTACCGCAGCAGTAGTAGACAATAGTCAATTTAATCTCTTCAATCCCATATATGTATTGCTAATTTTTTCCAACTTATCCCATAGTTTTCATTGAGTTTGAAAACATTTTACTTTAACACAAAAACTTAGTAACATCGTTACGTATCGGAATTCTTAATATAGATTATGTAAAAAACGTAAACTGGCATTTTATCTGTAGAAAGCAGCAGCTTTAGATGCCAAAAACTTTGTATTTTATATTTTATCAGTGTACGTTGTTTCAGAAAATTAATATTACTTTTAATCTTTTGTAATTTGTTTTGTTTGACTAATTCTCATTTTCTCATTATCAGATGTCTTATTTTAAAGTTTTACGTTAGGAGAAGTTAAAAAGTTTTTATTCTGATATTTTGAAAAAGCAAAGGCTATTACATGCTTATTTTGTTTTTATTATTTTCAGTTTTAGAAGAAATAAATTATAAAAAACTGTAATATTTCTTTTTTTCCTTCTAGTTCGTTTTTTCTGTCCGCTGTTCTTTCATCACTGGTAAGCAGCTAACTCTATGATTCAGTTTTGAATTCGACATTTTTGGTTCCCTAGTCACCGATATTTTACAAACTTGGGTTTTAGAAACATTAATTTATAATTGAATGTCATTTTAGCTTGAAAGAGACAGTATACTTAGATTTATTTGTGTTGCTCTTTTATGTATTCTGCTAAACGTTCCTAAAATCTGTCCATAGCAGCTAGGAAGACCAGCATTAGTTCTCCCAAATGTTTCGTTTATGTTCCATCTAGCACGCTTTTGGTTTTCATCTCTACATCTGAATTCTAATTCCATTTTTGTTGTTGCAAGGTTGACGTCCGGTCAGTTTTCCCCTCAAAATGTTTACCAGCCCCTTTTTGTTCAACTGCGATGCGTGTAGTGTGTTATTACTGTAATGTTGGCCAAATAATATGTTACCTTTATATCTTCTGTATTATTTCTACATTTCGAAAATTATATCATCGATGGTTTAATATCAACAATTGTTTTATATCATCGATTGTTTAATATAATTGATTATTTAATATCACATTTATATATCAATAATTAAGTAATATGTAGGATTGTGTAATATCAATGGTTGCTGCGATTGGTTTAGAACTGACTTTACCAACATGTATCGTTAATGGTGGTAGAATTGTTGTTATAAAGTAAAAACATTCAATACAAAAAAACTAAAAGAGTTATTTGTTATCAAAACTAAATTTTCTAAAAGGCCTGTAACTGTTTATATCAATAACAAAGACTTCTAATTGCATAACTTTGTATACGTTTGATGTGATTGTAAGTTTTTGCCCCATAGCTGGTTATAAAATGTGAGCAATATATTCGGAAACTGCCTCACCAACTGTTGATTTGGGTAAGTTAAAGTATGAAATTTTGATGTTTCGTTCAATCTAGACAAATTTAGACAATTGTTATTGAAATGCTGTAACACAAGCAATAAACAATTCGATTAGTAACGCTATAAGGAAGATTACTTTGAATAACAATAATAACAGAGAATTTGAATGATAGAAGTAAGAAGATAAGTAAAATAGCTAGTATAGGACCAAGGGGGGATAGGGGTGGGCAGCTACCCCATCCCAAGAAAGAAGACAATGATTTGATGTCATAATGCATTGAATATTTGTATTAACAAGAGACTTTACATAATTTAAGGCTGTACAAGCGACCATTTTTGCTGTTGGAACTCTTGGAATCAAGACTACCATAGCAAAAGCCCTTAGAATCGAAGATGATGTAAGTATTGATTTTGATTGCTCGCAGTTGGTTTGACCACTTATAGCAACCTGGCTCAAAAGAAAATAATGTATAATTTGACTAACAGTAAACGATGGCCCAAAACACTAATAAATGAATTAATGAATTATTACGATTAGTACCTTTCCAATATTTTGAATATTAGATTATATTGTGAAGAGGTTTTTGACAAAATAAGTAATCGGAAATCTTATCTTTATTTTTGTTAATCTTGACATAGTATAAATTATGGATAATTGTAGGTCTCAGTTGGGTTTGATCTGCAAGAAGTATCATTGACGATTATATGCGAAATTTGAATGTATGTATTTTTTTACATTTTGAGTTTTGAAGTCTAAACCACGAAGAATTTCGTTAACTGTAGAAAGGTAGAACACTCCTAAAGCAAAGTTTTCCTAGGATCCACCACAACTGACCTACTTCCATCAGGGATGGCTTCAATGTCCGATTGGTGAGATTGATAAATGTTCTTTTTTGCCCCATAATAGCATTTATGGATTCAGTAAAACAACCTGTTTCCAACTGCTGCTCCTTGATAGGTCGTTTGGTAAGAATGCTAAATAATCGTCTTCACCCAAAATGCCATTGCTGGATCCACTATAACTGACCTGTTTCCAACAGCTGTACCATGATAGCTCAATTGGTAAAGTGCTAAGAAATCATCTTGACCCCAATGTGGAATCCTCTAAAATTAACTTGTTCTATTTAGCTGTAGCTTTATAGCTTATTTGGTATAAAAGTACCAAATAGTCTTGTTCACCCTAAAGTAGGATTGATGGATCCACTAAAACTGACTAGTTCGGATAAGCTGAGCCTTCATAACACAGTTGGTAAGAAAAAATAATCTTGTTCACACTAGAGTGGCATGAGTGAATCAACTAAAAAGTACCTGCTCTCAATAGCTGTGACTTCAGCTCATTTCGTAAGAGTGCTACACCATTATCACAGATATGTATTAAAAGATGAGGTCTTCATACATCCATTTTTCAATCATTCAGTTGGGAAGTTAATTTATGTTTTATGTTTTCCAGGCTCACATAGCAAATATCCTTCGCTCGAAGTTCTCGGACTACAAGGATTTTCATACTTCCCTTTACACCTGTGCTCCAGAGTTTGATTTCTATGATGTGGAGGTTAGTATCCATTATCCGGATATTACAATACAATACAATCTTTATTCAAACTAATTTTAATGCTAAATGCATCCATAGGTAATTATAAGAAAAATGAAAAATCTAAATCTATAGGTAAAAGAATTTTGACGTTGTTTTTTTACCTCTCAGACATATATTTAAGTTAGCAAAGGATTTTTCGATCGAAAAATTTATTGCAAATAGAAACAATGGAAGAACATTGCCGGAGTCTTAAAAAATACTATTTTGACATTATAGAAAAATGTTATTATCATAACTAATGTTTCGTACAGTTCATAATGGTGTTAGTTTATTGCATGTTGCTATAAATAGTTCCTAGTAATTTGGTTGTACTACCATTTATCCTGACGATGGACGCATAGTCTGAAAGCTTGATTTTAAAATTTTAAAACTTTTTTTTGTTGGAGAAACATAATTTTTAGAATATGAAATTACCCAGCAGCATATCATCAATTTTAAATCAACAGTATTATTTTTATGTCAATAATTTGACTTGAATGTGTTAACTGTTCCCCTAGATAAATTAGTTCTGAGAAGAACTCGTTCCTGGAAGTTAGTGACTATCATTATGGTTGTGTTTATCAAAATTAAACGTGACGATTGCAATCACATCTCACGATTCTTGTTAATGAAAAATGCAGTACAGTATATTTTTTTCCAGAACATCACTCAACACAACTGGTAATGGCCATGACTCCTTTTGGTGCAGATCTATAGACTCTCTTCTTTACTTGTTCGTTTTTTTTACAGCTGTACCCGAACACCTTTCCTAGTTTTTTTCTGTTTTACTTCTCTCTTCCTTTTCTTTTTACTTCATTCTTTTCTAAATATGCTTCCTTAACTGCTGTTTTCTTCAATCTATTTACTCCCATCTGTTTTGTATTTCTCCATCGTCACTGAGTTTTTAAACTTTTTCAGACTCCAGGACGTTTAACAAAGAGTTTGCTTCTACCAACTTCTATGATTTGTACAGTATTGGTCATATTTAAGGTAAGGTGATTTAGTGCGATTGCTCTACCGGCATCAAATTTAACTGGTAATTAAAATTATTTTTACAGGTCAACAAATTGTTAAGTTCTAAAGGACTTATGCAATGATGTAGCTAGAATTACATAATTGTTCTGTGTAAAGGACATTTTTGAGGCCTGGATTTTATGAAATGTGATTGAATCACGTTGGTTTTTTAGTGGTTGGTTAAATTGTAAAATGTTTCGTATTCAGGAGGCGTAAAATTGTTATTCACTATACTTTCAGATTTTGAGACACGAGTGGGAAACTCGTACAAATGGCAAGAAGACTGAATTAAATCAATCAGATGGTAATGTTAAAAAAGAAGAAAAAGAAAGCAAAGAAAAGTGAGTGTTTTGCATAATTATTTAAATTGGTTTCCTGTAATCAGGTCGGTTCTGTGTTCATGACTCCTACATTTTTGCCTGAAGTTGATTCCTGACAGTGGTTTCTCAGCTTCTATTTAACTCCGCTGGTTTTGCTCCCTCCAAAATATCTATGGTCGAGTGATTTAATAGGAGAATAATTGGACAAACACTTCCTTTGTAGTGACATTGCATAAATAAGTGGCATGTCTCCGGAGGACTCTGTGGATGGACAGCAGATATCTTACCAACTACATCAACCTCGCCCGCCAAAAGTGACATTAAAGTTAATATTATTTGATTTTTTTTGTTGTAGGAGGGATGGGAACCCAAAACCGTATGCCGAGGTATGTGTCATACTTATCATTCAAAATTGTTTCTCTTTTTTCAGCCATTTTGTAACAAAAAATTATATAATTTGCCATTCATTATTAGGTAGTACGAAAAAGAATCTGTCTGTTAAGTGGAAGATTTATGTTACTTGCCTGAATTGATGAGTTAACTTACCTACATTCAATGTCCTTAGTACCTACATTAATTTATCATCCCTACCTTCTACCTGCATTCAACATCGTATCCTATATGCTTTAATCTATGGTCCTAACTACTTACGTACCTCCATTCATCGTCCTAACTACCTAAAAGTCCAATCTACCTGCTTACTACATTCTACGTTCCTAAATTCAGAACCTATATATCTACTTACTTAAATCTACATTCAGCTTCCTACCTACCTACGTACTTACATCCAAAGTCCAATCTACCTACATCCAAAATTTTACCAAACCACATTCAACATCCTATGTCCCCACATTCAGCATCCTAGGTCCCTACATTCAGCATCCTACCTACCTACTTCCTTACATCCAACGTCTTAACTACCTGCATCCATCCTTATTTACATTCAACATCTTTCTTACGTTCCGACATAACGATTCCTTCTTACCTTCTCAATTTCGTTTAACATTCTATCTACCTGCCTATATCCAGCATCCTTCCATCGTGTTTCTTCAACTCTGAGGTCACAGTTGGCATAGTAGTCATCAGTCGTGCCTCTACGACTCCCCCGATCCTCGTCCGTGGTTCTAAAGATCTCTTTTTTTACTGTAATTATTTTTATCTTCAATTGAAGCTGTTATTCCACATCCTGCAAACGTCTGCATTTGTGCTGATGTCAGTTATTATCATGAGATTAAAAGTGTTTGGAACACCGGCCCTCTGTGTAATTTCGTCCTTTATTGCCTCTAAACAGGTAATTTATTTTCTCATAAGGATGATTCTTTGTTTGAATAGTTTTTCTCATTATCAACGTGCAACTTGCATATTATCGACCTACAGCTTTTAGTATTGAAAATAGTTTTTAAATTATGTTAGTCTCTCTAGCTATCTTTCTATAAAATGCCTATTTTTAAAACCTATAGCCTCCACAACTGGTATTTGACTCTTAGCTACCGTATACATTCAAATAAACGCTCCGGTCTAAAATTTAGAAATATTTTTGAATAGGGAGGCGATTATTAAAAAGAAGCGTTTATTTCAAAAGTTCATTATTACAACCTCAGAAATACAAAATCTAGACAAAATGCAAACAAATGTTCACGCAATACAGCAAAATATATGGAGCAACTATTTATTATATAATAATAGCAGTTAATGTACTGTATGTAGTAGCAGCAACATGTAACTACTGAGTGTTTACACAATATCAATGTTATCGTCTTCGAACTCATCCATTTGGAAAATTCCCTGAAGAAGTCTGGCTAGTTAGACGGAACGCGTAGGAGCAAATCAAAAAGTCTTACAAATATCGTACGCAGAGTGCTGCTAACTAGTTTGCATAAAACAATGTCGTTCTTTCTTCTCGGAAAGGGAGGAGCGTTTATAAGAGAGGAAAGTTTAATATAGATCTCAGTGGGTTTGGGAGTGTTTATTGGATTGGGGCGTTTATTAAATAAAGGGCGTTTATTAGAATGAATACCCTGACTACTTTTTAATGACATACATTAGGTGGCTATAGCTTTGCCTATGACTACAAAAATCTTGATTTGTTTTTAGTGTTTTGGCTTTCTGTCAACCAGATGGAGACAAGCACTTGTGGTTGGTGTGCTTGCAGCTATGTCGGTTCAAGGAATCGCAAACCTGAAAGTTCAATTTGTAAGTACCTTTTTGAATTCCAATCTTAGTTATCTGAAATATATCTACCAGAACTTTAAAACCTGTTATTGTTATGAAACCGAAAAAGTCAACCATTCATGCAAAATAGTTATGAGCCACCGTAATTCACAGAATGAGCAAGTGGCCGCATGCATGATGTGTCTGGTTTGCACTTAAACCTCTACTTTCCGTGTTTGCAGAAGACAAGCGGGGAATACAATAATCCGACTCAGGAAGCTTTGGTAAGATAAGCAAAACAGATAAATATATTTCTTATCATTGACTTATTAGTATATACAACACCACTGAATAGTAATTTTTGAATTTTTAAAAAGTAACGTGGAGAGGATAATTTTCACAATTAGCGAGGCATTCACTAATTTGTAAATAATCTTGGCACTGGTTTGTATTATAAACAATAAATTCTAACTTATCTTACAAACCAAGAATACTCTGAAAAAATCGGAGTCCATGACGGGAATCGAACCCACGACCTTCCGAACACCGGGCGGACGCTCTATCCACTGAGGTACAAGGACTCTTAGGAGAGCGAGGTCATTTGTTACGTTCTTAAATAGACTCGTGAACAGAATCCTCTGTCTCTAACAAGCCCTCGTCATGTTATATTTGCCATAGCCACCATTTTTTGTAAGAGAAGTTAGAAGTTATTGTTTATAATACAAACCAATGCCTAGACTATTTACAAATTATTGTGCTGTCCGGATGACAGTTAATCGATTCAGAACTTTGTTTCGACGTTTTGCGGACCTCCTCTGTTTTTTGGTAACATGCCTAGGAGTCCTGTTATGGTGTAACTGATTCACTGACCAGCACGTTAGCAATATGGCTACGCGTCTATCGACGCAGTAGCCATAAAAACGAAGACATTTCTTTCTAAAACAAATTTACCGACATCCGTTTTTGCCATTAGGTTGTTTTTAGATGAATTCCCATTTCCATCACAAAATCAAAAACGAAAAACTTTCTTTCTAAAACAAACTTGCCGACCTCCATTTTTTGAAATTAGGTTGTTTTTAGATGAATTTCAGACAAAATTAAAAACTTTCTTTCTAAAATAAATTTGACCCAATTGATACTCTTGAGGACCTTTTTAAAAAGTACAGCAGCCAAAAGGCTACTTACAAAATACCTAAGCTTGGAGCACTGATTTTAATTGTTGTTTACTCTGATGCAACTTTTGTGTTCTTTCTATTGTAGATAATGTGGATCGAGAACAATACTCCTCGTGGTGAGTGAAGTTTAACTGAACCACACAAAACATTCCAACAGCTAATCACGAAACTAGGACAGGCGACACATTCATCCAGAAGATAGAGTTGTTTTAGAGGATACTGTTTGCTAGCAACAAAATGAGTTTTTTTCTCTTGAATTTGGAATCTTTCCGTTTGTAGTAT
Source organism: Zoanthus sanctaehelenae (assembly GCA_028564885.2). Classification (NCBI taxonomy): domain Eukaryota; kingdom Metazoa; phylum Cnidaria; class Anthozoa; order Zoantharia; family Zoanthidae; genus Zoanthus; species Zoanthus sanctaehelenae. The sequence continues at coordinate 13,686 of JAOTRI020100010.1, forward strand.
TAAATTTCATTTTGTTGATCCGGCTTTTCGGAAAGAAAAGGTTAGGCCAGTTAGTAAGGTGCCAGTTTGTTGTGCGGGAGGCCCGAGTTCGATTATCGGCCGGATCACCACTCAGGGTCTTATAATGGTTGAGGATGGAGAAAGTAATGCCTTTGCTCTAACATCTGTCAATGGTTAGACTTTCATGTCATCTTGGATAATGACGTTAAACTATAGCTCCAGCCTCTCGATCACTCTGTCGAGGGACTTGAAAAGAGGGCCACAAAGTCAACAGTGTCTTGCGACTACTGTTAAATGTTTACCCTCTATAAATGAAGCCTGTTATTATTATTGTTATTAATAATTTGTCTGTAAAAATATTCACATATTTAAACAGACTTGACTAGAACGATTCAGTATGACTTTTATGTGGATTCTATATTATGTTTTGTTTCTCGTGCACTACGCCATTTTTCAAGCTCAATATTAAAGCATTTTTTAAACTGATAGAAAGTAAGAAGGATTTAATTGAACTCAAGGTAACGAATTTAGTAAAAAATTGACACAAAACAACGAAACAATTGCTACATAACCCCTAAACGAGAATATAATTAAGGAACTATTACTATTTTGTTACTGAATAAATGTTGCCATTTTTTTCCTGTCATAAACCGATGTTTTTATGCAATTTTAGATGCGGTTTTCTCTGGTTCCATGCCTACAATGGCTACAGTCAAGCTGACAACTAAGAGAGCTGTTGTAAACCATCCTCATTACGAAGATGTTGGAATAAGGTACCGTAAATGTCTCCGGGGAGCGCTCTTTTAGCTGCTTAGTTTCTTAGCTCCGACAAAAATTCGATTTCTGTCCAATTTTAGCAAATTATTTTAGGTTTAAATCCCTACAAAGTAACTCTACTAAATCAGTTTACGATCTTTTATTGGAGAAACACCCTACTTTTTCTAAGAAACTGTTGGAAATCGACAAGTCAAACAAGTCTCGATATACCGAATTTGCCGCTACCAAGATGTGTTTTGGAAAACTTGAAATCTCTTAACTTACTTGTTCCTAGAAGAGGTTGTCGTGGTGTTAAAAATCGTCAAGTATCAGTAACCACAGGACTAACTAGACCAAACCCCAATTTGGTATTAGGAACTACAACTTCTACTACTGCAGTGAAACCCGCTAGTCTACACAACTTATTAAATATTCACAGTAACACTTCTATCATGAAGACCACCCGACAAAATTTTTATGGATTTCCAAAAGTATTTTTGAGCAACACAAGATCTCTCGTAAACAAACAGAAGAATTTTCTACTAGTATCCATTCGTTAAATCCTGATATTGCAATAGTGACTGATACATGGCTCTCCTCAAATATTAGTGATGAAGTAATTAACAACCGCAATTTCAGTTTACAGAAAAGACAGGCTCTTTGATAGACGAGTTGGTGGTGTTTGTATATACGTTCCAAATCATTTTCCACTTATCATATCTTAACAACTCTGACTTTGAAACCTTTTGGATACTTTTGAAACCTAATCGACTCCCACGTGGTACTAGTTCCATCATTGTAGCTTCAGTCTACCACTCTCCTAATGCTGATGATCAACTCTTCCGTCACCATATTCACGAATCCTTGGACAGGGCGCTCATCAATTATCCAAATTCTGCTATTATCTTGGCTGAAATAATCTATTCGTACAAACTAGCACCTGTTGTTCTTTTAATCTAAAGAATGTCATCCTTCAACCAACAAGAGGTACTAATATCCTTGACAAGATTTTTGTTAACCTCTCGAACTATTACAACAAAGCTCAAATCCTTGCACCAGCTGGGCACTCAGACCATGCTTCCATCAAGCTAGAGCCATGCCAACAATGTAAATTACTAACTCAAAAAGTATCTAGACGCGGTTATTCACCTAGTCGCAGAAGTGCCTTCGAAGATGACCTTCATAAAATTAATTGGACTCCAATGTACCACTTAGCTACATGCAGTTTTAAATTAACATTTTTTACAAATCAAATTAACAATTTAATGGACAAACATTTCCCACTGAAAACTTTCAAATTGCATCCAATTGACAAACCTTGGATAACTCAAGAATTAAATTAAAAATGCTATTAAAAGAACGCAAAAAGCCTGGTCACGAAACAATATTCCTTTTTTTAACATTCTGCATAAACCGTGTTAACAAACTTTGTAAAAAGGCCAAAAGAACTTACTACAAGGAAGAAACTCGAGAATTCTCAAAGCTCCTCACATAATTGGTGGAAAGAAGTAAAGTCACTTTCTGGATTGTCTAAAAGTAAACCATCAAATAACATCCTACAAAGAAATGAAATTTTAAAAGGACCTGAAGTAGTTTACCTCATCAACCAAGCCTTCTCCAACGTAGCAAGTGATCTTGCTCCAATCTCATGGTGCCCTCTGCCTATTCCTGTGGAGGAAATTCCTGATAAGTTCTAAATCTCGGTGTCCAGCGTTCAAAAAGCGCTCTCTACCAGTAGTGTTAACAAATCTAGTGGTCCAGATAACATCCCGAACTGGCTACTAAAAAATAACTGTCATGTTTTAAGCGAAGCAATATGTCACATTTTCAATACCTCCGTCCAAGAAGGTTCTATACCGGCATTGTGGAAATGTGCAGATGTCATACCACTCCCTAAAACCAAAAGTATCAAGTCAGCAGAAGATGATTTTAGGCCCAATATCTCTGACAACAGTTCTCAGCAAGATCCTTGAAAACTATATCTGTTACTGGTTGTGGCCTTATATATCTGAAGGGCTTGATCCTAACCAATATGGCTGCATAAATAACTCTTGTACCATCCATGCACTTATAAGACTCGTGAACAATTGGTAAAAACAACTGATTCACCTGGTAATATTGTTAGATCTTGCATGATAGACTTTTCAAAGGCTTTTGACCGTGTTTAACACAACATAATTCTTTGCAAACATGAGGACTTGGATGTCCATCCTTTACTCTTGAATTGGATAGCTGATTTCCTGCGAGACCGCAAACAACGTGTTAAGCTTACCAACTGTTTCTCTAACTGGCTACCTAAATCCGCTGGTGAACCACAAGGCACCAAACTTGGCCCTGCGCTTTTCATGATTATGATTAACAACTTCACTGCGAAAGTGATTGTCAAATACGAAACCTATAACAAGAACTCTAACTCCACTATCCAAAATCAACTAAATGAACTTACTTCCTGAATATCTATTAACAACATGAGGATTAACATAAAGAAGACAAAAGAACTTGGAATTAATTTCTTGCAACAATCGGTATCAATTGACCCATTACATATTGATGGAAAGAGACAGAAACAACTGAATCGTTCTGGTTTACTCCCAACCTTTTTTGGAACTTGCACGTTGACAAAATAACCGCAAAGGCTTCCAAACAATTATATGTCTTATGAATGCTGAGAAGAGCAGGCTTTAGACCGAGCCATTTATGAAAGGTCTATTGTTCTTTTATTAGACCAATACTTGAATACGGCTGCCCTGTATGGCACACTTGTTTACCCATATACCTCAGTGACGAAATTGAGAAAATTAAAAAAAAGAGCATTATACATTATTTACCCACATCATAATTACGCAGACTCACTTGGTAAAACTGGCCTTGTTCCCCTTTCAACAAGAAGAGACACTCTCTGCAAGAATTTTTTCGAAGATGTGTTTACAGAAAAAAGCAAACTTTTTGATTTATTCCCAAAACAAGTACCACAAAGCTACAACTTAAGATCCAAGAGACAGTTCCCTGTGGTTAAGTGTCGTACTGAACGTTACAAGAACAGTTTCATCCCATTTGCAATGCGTCATTTTGCATAATTTGTACAACTGGACAAACTTCTATATTCTTCTATATTTTTGTATAGTTACATATATTTTTATATTTGTGGTTATAGTTATATTTATATTCTAATGACAACGTAATTCAATTGTTCTTTTAGAACACTTGCAATGTTGATCACAATAAAGTTATTATTATTATTATTATTATTATTATTATTATTATTATTATTATTATTATTATTATTAATAAATTTACCAAATGCAATTAAACCTTAAAAGCAAGCCCAGTTCGAAAAGATCATCTTGTTCAATGATTGAAATCCTAATCGCTTGTGAATTACGTGTTTGATATCATTGAAGATTATGTAGGAAGAATTAGGTACTTAATTGATATATTTCTTTATGTAATTCATTCTCAACAAATGATCGATAAATACGTTTAAACATGCGCTTTGTATTTACATTTACAGAAATAGAACAAAGAATGTTTACCAGATGTACAGTCGCAAACCTCCAAGTGTACTTTGGGAAACTTTAAACTCAATGGGCGTGCAATATGCCATAATCGACTGGAAATGGTGCTTAGGCAGACCGAAGTGAGTAAAAATGTGTTTTCCTGGTTTAGGTTGTAGCAAACAAAGTTGAGATGCAATGAAGGAAACATATACAGTCAACTCCCTCCTTGTGGACACCCCGCTATTACGGACACCTCTCTATTACGACACTTTGCTATTTCGGACAAAAGAAAATTCCCGGCTGAAACCATAAAGAAATATATGAAAACAGCTCTCGCTATAATGGACGCTTGCTATAATGGACATACGGACACTTCTAGTAATGAAAATGTAAATTCTACACCGTAAAAGAGAAATACTGACGTTTCGGACGTTTGTCCTTCGTCGGAGTAAAGGGAGGAAAAAGAGAAAATATGGAGTTAACTTACTAAAATTTTCATTGTTTTTCTGTCGTTAGAACGGACACTTTCGACATGTTTTTAAAAATTGGTGCCACATAAATTCATGTATTTGGCAAATAGTAGTAAGCTAGCCTTTACATCCTTCAAAAAGCCGAGTTTTGGCAGTTACAAATCTTGAATGAGACTTTGAAGTTTTTAACTCGTATTTAAGGTTAAACAACTTGTTTAACATTTAACATACAGCAACTTTTTCATCAATCAGTCAATAAACAAAGTTAGATTGAAGCAAGAATAAAGCAGCGTAGCAGTACTGAGTCATAGAAGTTTGCTTTAAAGTAAAATTGAGGCATTTTTCCCGTACCTGGCTATATTACGGACTCCCGCTATTAAGAACACAAACGTACTGTCTACAGGGTGTCCCCATAATTGGGAGTTGACTGTATAGAGGATATTCTACGGTGGCGCGAACGTATGAAGTTTATCTTCGAGTGATAAAAATATTTCACTCGTTTGCTGTATTAACTCGTGAATTTTTTTTCCACGAGAAGATAAACCTCATATGTTCAAGTCAAGGTGTAATTTTCTTTTTATTACTTTAATACGGGTGCTTCAAAAATAGAAACAACTAAACGAAAAAGAAAGGAAAAACAGAGGAAGGACATCAACAATTTCTTCACTAGTGAGGATATATGAAAAATATGTCACTCCTGTCCCGGATGTAGTCTTGTATGAAATCTACGAGTGGCGAATTTTTTAGTAAAACCCTCATATCCATGTTAAAAGAACTCTCTAAGCAGTTCCACGATGTAAAACGTACAAATTAAACATTTCGTTCCGACCTACGCGACTCTAGACAGACTTTCTGGATGATCGAGACGAAGAAAGTGATCTATTCGTGAATTGCAAAATTTTTCGATCGTTGAAACATGCATTTAATGCGATTTAAAAGTTTAAAACTATCAAAATAATTATTTTTGCGATAAGTTGAAATATTCAGCCACAAGAGCAAACGTTGTGTTTCTCTGACGACCACATCGTAAGCTTTGTACTCCAAGCGTTGATTATAAATTTCAGACCCAGGCGTTTTATTAGCGTCTCACTTTTTATATTTCTCGTGCAAAATGACGCATTTGGTAATGAGAGTTAAACATTTCATTTTATAAAATGAAAAGCAAGATGAAAAGCAAAATTCTTCTTAACTGCCTTAGTTGGAAAAATTAAACAATGCGTCATTGGTGAGTTTACATTAACGGGGTTATATGTATGTAACCTATTACCTGTATTTACGGTAACGGGGTTATATGTATGTAACCTATTACCTGTATTTACAGTAACGGGGTTATATGTATGTAACCTATTACCTGTATTTACGGTAACGGGGTTATATGTATGTAACCTATTCTCAGGTGCACTTTGTTGTATATTTGAAAAGCAAGTCAACAAATATAATTTGGGGAGGAGTCTTTTCAAATTACAGGTTTTCACTACCAAACAGGAGATGATACTCTAATTGGTCTTAAAATTTTTCACTGGAAAACATGATAATGTTTTACATTGCAGGCCCGGGTGCAGTATGGGAGAAATTTGGGATTACGAGGATATTGCTAACAGAGGTCGCCAACCTTGCTGTGCAGTCATGCGTGAAGATGCTCGCCCTTTTCAAAGAGTCTTTCATAATGATGACCACGATGTGTATAGATTACATCCGAAAAAGAATTGAAACAAAAGCAAAGCGTAACTTTGTTCTTATAAGCGAAAGTTCTTGAATTCTCATTAAACACCTTTATAAAATTCAATTTTTTGATTTTTGAAACGAGTTTTATTGCTAAGTCATTCTAATGGTCCAATATTTTGGCTTTTCGACGCTTTTATGGTGTAAACATGAATTGAAGAATTAAAACTTTGAGTTTGTAAGGTATTCACGTATATAGTTTTTAACAGTTTTGACCATTTGTTTTATACTAACTTGAGGTGAAGTAAAATTAATATGAATAATAATATTAAAATAATAATATTTTATATAACGTCAATTACGAATGAAGTAGTTGCATTCTTCCTAGCCAGAGATTAATGTCTAATCGCGCGACGGCTCAAATCTTAGCGTGAAAGTCGACTTTGCTGAGGGAGGAAAACTGGAGTACCCGGACAAAATTCTCGGAGTCAGATTGAGATCGACAAATCTCAGCCCACATGCGGAACCCATGAATCAATATCAGGTCGTAGAGGTGGGAGGCACGACTAATGACCATTATGCCAACCTGACTCCCCGAAGATGAAGCCTGAAACAAATCTACTCTGTGCTCTTGCGATAGGCTAATTAACAATTAGACCTCATGTAAACAATAAACTCTAACTTCTCTAATGAACCAGCAATACTCAGAAGAAATCTGAGTCCATGACGGGAATCGAACCCACGACCTTCCGAACACCGGGCGGACGCTCTATCCACTGAGCTACAAGGACTCTTAGGAGAGCGGGGTCATTTGTTATGTTTGACTCGTGAACAGAATCCTCTGTCTTTCAAACAAGCTCTCGTCATGTTATATTCGCCATAGCCACCATTTCACGGACAGCTGTCTGAAGTCTATTATTCAGTTAGAAGCCTTGATCACTCACAGAACAAACTATGGCATCTTTAGCATCAAATTTACTAGTCCAAAAATATGGAATTCACTAGATGAAGTTTAAAATTTTTATTCATTAGATCATTCAAAGTTAGACTAAGAGCCGGAAAGATTAATAAAAAGTTATTAAGTTTTAAAACATTTAAGTAGACCACTATTTTTTTTTTGTTTTTTATTGATTTTAAACATGTTTAATTCAAAAAGAGTTCTGGCTGCCCGGCTTGTAAAGCCCCTTATGGTTATTCCGGGTAGCCAGCACCTTGCCACATTTTAATTTTCTTTTGATTTTTACAAATAATACTCAAATTCAAGGTGGAATTAACTATTGAATTGAACTGAATTAATACCATTTATGATTACTTTTTGTAGCTAGCTATAGCAAATGAAAATATCGCTAAATGATCTACAGAAGTACATAAATGCTGAAGTCCATCAATAAATTTAGACTGGTATAACAAGATATCATAGAAGTAACAATTATGTTGTTAATTTGCACAATGCATTAAAATACGTTAAAGACACTAGCCATCGCTACAAATTCATGTATATGGCAAACCAAACAAAATTTATAAAAAAAACATAACTCAAGAAAAAAAGAATAATGTAATTGAATCTAAATGGACATAACTAGCAAGGCAGTAACTGTTCATCAGCAGGAAAACTGAATTGTAAACAGTTGCAATAACATATGCATTCTAAACGTGCCATTCATTAAAATTTGATCATGTATGGGCTAAACAGCCTTACTCTTGTAAGTGCGACAGTACCTTTTTACCAATTGTTTATGTATGGTGACAACGAATCACTGGTTTATACACAGCTGTATTTTATTTCACAGAGATATTAGTGGAGGGATACCAGCAACACAAAACTAAAAGCTTAAGCGGTTTTCGAGCCAAGAGGCTCATTGGCACCGGTACTTCCAGTTTCAACAGTGTTAAGGGAATGAGAGACTTTGATTCCCCATGGATGAGAAACTAATCTATCAAAGATTAGCTACCAACAGATGCTGAATTAATTTACCCTTCTGGGAATGATAGAATTGAATCCTACGAACTGTGCCAAACACGGTCTATAGCAACGTGGAAAAGGAAAACAATGTTCATAATCCAGTCTAGTATTTCAACAAACAATTATAACATTGATTTATATACCTTAGATGACTCCACGTATTGGGTTCAAACTCATTATCTAAGGAGTGCTCTTTTCCACCGTTCTTTCCGAAGGACGTCTTGCCGTGTTTAAATATACAGACATCATCTGACACACCTTTTGGTTTTGATAAAGGTACCCAGGTCTTCCTTTTCGACAATTTCAAAGCACTTTCATTGTCTGGCTTAAACTGAACATGTTGGAGTTCTACCTTAGTGTTTGATTGCAAAACACGACCTTTTGATGACTTAGTCTTTGGAGAGTGTTCCTGAAATATTGCTTGTCCTTCATACAGTGAAAGCACCTGAACAGCACTATTATGGTCACTAGTGGACGAATTAGGATTACATAAACCATCCGTATCTCTTGTTGGGGGAGATAATGGTTTTCGGATGGAGCTATCTGCAATATGAAAATTTTTATATGACAACTGCTCTGACGAAGAACCATTCAGATGTTTCATGGGTTGCTCACTTGCTAATGCTGATCTTGATGCCAGCAGAAGCTCTTCTAATCTTTTCCCACTGTGTGATAAGTTGCTCTGCTTATGTCGCGGATTGGTATTCCTGTTAGAACTGACTAGACCTTCCGCTCTGTTCAAACCAATGTTTGTCTTCACTTTTGTTACTTTCGGCATTGACTGACTTTCTAAGTCCCAAAAGGAAACACTTTTAACTTGATCTTTTTCTACTGTTTCATGCCTGGTTCTTTTCTCCTTCATACTCTGACCAATAACGCTACTTTTTTGGCTTCTTGGACTGAGGATTCCATTTGAACTAAATCTAAATGATGTTTGATTTGGTGCCTCTAAACCTTCTTGCCTCACTTTTCCATTTGTTGATGGCCCATTGTAATTTCCAAATTGACAAAGCCCTGGCATCAAAGCATCGGTTCTTGTTATTGTTTGTGGTGTTTCACATCTCATTTTACCATTATTCTGAAGGCTGCCTGGCTTCTGAACGCTACCATTTCTGTTGCTATTGTTTGCTCTTGATGAAGCTCCAAATAGTGGCTTTTCAACAGTTGCAATGTACATTGAATTTGATCCATTGGGATTTGCAGTGGGACCATTAGGCATTAAAACATGACTAAAAGCTACCCTTTTGTCTCCATGGTATACAGATGCTACAGGCTCAGATCTCGGTAAAAGTGTTTGATGGTAAGTTGCCTGAGTGCTTGGCTGTGTTTGTGTGGTGTTGTTAGGCACTGTTTGACTTAATGGCGATGGTGATGAATGAAAATGCTCAGAATCAATGACAGTAGAAATATGATGAGCTACAAAAAGAGATGAAGAAAATATTAAATATTAAACATTATCTATCTATTAATACACTAATTATGACAACTATTATACTCAGTTCAATCAACCACCAAAATAAAAACAAAAGCAGGTCGCTTTAATATTATTACTTGATATTAACATATTATTGGTACAATATAAAAGGTAAGAGGCATTAAGGCTATAAATATTTGACATGTTTTCTTACAAAATCTACTAAATAACGTCTATCAGCTCTTTGTCAAGAACACTTTGCCCAGTGATTACTGGAGCAGGAAGCACCATAGAGAGAAAGTGACATCATTCCTCGTCAGCAAACAAAGACAATTGCTCCAGTTAATACATGAGAAATTGCCAATCGATATGGTGTGCCAAGACGACTACATTTAAATCAACATCGGAAGTTCATGGCCATTATGTTTAGAAAATACGTTGCTTGTTCAAGATTGGCAAAACACAGCTGACACCTTTAAGGCCACAGGGGATGGTTGACAAAGTGTGCTCTCTAAAAACTTTGGATGAGCATGCATATGTACTGTTTCTAATGATATGCAGATCTTGAAACCACAAGATATTCTCCCAATGAACTGATGTTCAGACAAGACCTCAAAATGCCTTCACTTGTTGTATTCTAAATAGGAAGTGCAGATATATATGTTACACAACTTCTGAGTATGTCAGTAAATTAAGCCAAAAACGAACTGGATTCATTATTTTGAAAGAGAGAACATGAAGGTGGAGAGCAAAAACAAATTGAATAGTGAAGTGACAAAGTGTACTGGATCCAGAACTTAAAAAGTTTCAAACCAAAAGTTATGCACTTAAATACGGAAGCTTCTACAGTTCCTGAAGAGCAGAACTTTATAGCTAGAACAAGTGCTGGCCTCTATCAGAACACTTAAAAACCTGAAACTTTTAAATAGCCTTTGATTTGATGCTCTTTAACTCCATGCCTTACTGTTCTACTTGTTGAAGCCTTGCTGTAAATTCCAGAAAGACAAAGTGTTTACAGTGTTTCCGATCTCATTATTCTGAAGGCTGCCTGACTTATGAACACAGTACTGTTAATTATTTTCTGTTGCTATTTTTTTTCTCTTGATGATCCAAGCTCAAATTGTGTTTTCAACTCCAAATAAATGTTAAGGGTTTGTCAGCTTATCATTTTCAGAGATGCCAAGGTTGAAGAAATGTTGGGCGTGTGAAATTTGTAGGGGGTCCGGGAGAATGCTCTCCCAGGAAAGTTTGAAAATTTAACCCCTCGGAAGGGCGATTTTTTTTTCATTTTTAATGAATCTTTAGTCCTTTTGAATTATGAATATAGCGTTATCTCTGTTTCACTTGTTTTCGCCTTAGGGTAAAAATAGTCAAAGTTGAATGCAATTGTTGTTTGTTTATGATCGATCCAGTAGCTTAGTACAGTCGAATTAACCTCGATTATCCGGACCTCGATTATCCGGACTTTTTTCTCTGGTCCCAATTTTTTCATGAATATTAATTAGTTCTG
>JAOTRI020100011.1:0-10811 GCA_028564885.2 Zoanthus sanctaehelenae
GGTAAAAGGCTATTTATTTTGGATTTTCCAGGAAAAGTCTCGTTAATGCCCAAATTACAGCTAAAACCTCTCCTTGTCAGATTTGAAACTCCTAATTGGAAACATTAACACTGAGTTAGTGCTAATCGGCTTCTGACTGACAAATGGGCCCAAGATTAGAAAGAGTTACCGACTATGCAGAAGAAGAAGAAATAAGTTCCATGGATATTGGAGACGTAAGTTATTCACTAAAAAGAATACCTTGCGTACTTTTTTTCACTCCATGAACTGCAAATATTAACGTGATGAACAGTAAGGTTAAATACATGCCTTTTCTGTACCTATTTTACAAGTACTTCGACCTATCCTAGTTTAGAAAATTTGTTGTCAAGGCCGTTAGGAGTATAATACTTTTGTTTCAAGCTTTGGGTTTCCATCAATTTTTGTTGCGAACTGACAGGCGGAACGTCGCGGCTCTTTTACAATCTTAGCTTTGATGGAGTTTTTAAATGATTTTCAATTTTTGTTGACTGAGTGACTTGTTGGTATGGGCCATTCCATTTGATATATACATTCATCTGACCCTGTCGCTTAGTTTTTTATAAGGGATATGGTTACTCCAAGAATTTCTCAGGTGGTAGATCATCTTTTATGTTTTCTGAAGGACAAGAAGAAATTATGTAAAAGTTTACTTTTCTCTGGGATAATCTCTGTATTGGGTGTACTTATTTATGCACCAGTCAATAGATTTTGAGCCTTAGAAAACTTGTTTAAGACCTTGCCCACCAGGGCAGTGAAACGAAGAAAATCCCTCGCTCTTGCCTTACACACCAGAAACACTTCTTACTTGGGCAACAACAACAATAACAACTTTATTTACCCTTTGATCGACTTAAAAATAATAATACAAAGATAGATAGAAATCAATACTAAAGGTTTTGGCCTCCAAAAAAAACTATAAAGTTAAAAAACAAGAATCATATTCAGTGCTCGACCTTAGTGGTAGTCCACTAGTCCTGGACTAGTGCAAAATGCCTCTTAGTGGAAACTTAGAACCACTAGTCAAAGGACCAGTAACTATATTGTAGTTTGCAATGTTTAAAAAATATAAGGTGAAAACAAAAACTCGTCTTTGACTCTCTGCCAGTCGTATTGTTAAGTTTCATGATGATTTTATATGAAATTTAATTGTAAAAAGATACTGCAAATAATATTGTCATGCTGCAATCAGGAAGGACCACCGTAGATTTGCTCAGGACTAGTAAATTTTCAGTTCAACAAGTCCAAGGACCAGCAATTTAAAAAGTTAAGGTCGAGCACTGATTAAACTTGTTAGTAATTCCTGAACTGGTTTGCAAGTTTTTAATTGTTTGTAGCTGTGATCATAGATGGGGTAAATCTTTGATAGATCTAAGTAGCCCATTCTTGAAATCATCACTTAAATCTTGTTTCTGTTTTGTTAAGCAGAAGGAAATCTTTCTTGTTCAGACACTACTCCCTCAAAGGAAACGTGACAGCTGGATTACAGATCAACAAAAACACTAAAACAAGAAGGAAACACAGTGGCATTACAAACCCTTTCATATTAACTTTTCTGAACATGTAACACCATTTTGTTTTTTTGTGTGTGGGTCATGGCCAGGCAAAAGTAAAAACAAAGATTTGATTCTGTGTCAACACTGGCTTTCTAAACCAGTCTTGCTAGATTTACACCCTTTCTAAAAATGTTATATGTGTAAAATTGGGAGTATATATGGTTTTTAAAGAAGATGTGCTTTCTAATTTTTCATTTTTTCTTATGGTACCCTTATCATTGCTAGCCTGCGAAAACAGACGCCAGAAATTCCATACTGATGATGTCAATCTCAAGTTGTCGAGTTTGCATAATTATTTGCAAATTGAATAAAATAATTATGAAATTGCATATTATAATTTGCAAATTATCGAACTGACCAATCAGCGTTCCTGACCAGAATCAGGACAGATTGACGTCATCAGTATGGAATTTCTGGTCGTGAATCGCAGACGTCTCTCTCGCGAAATCCGTTGAGCGATGAAAGACGGCTGTATTCGCAGGCTAAAGATTCACATAACAAAATGTTTAATTTTGTATGTGTGTATGTTAGGAGAAGTTGGGTGTTGATAACATATTGGGACTGAAAGGGTTAGTATTCAACCAAGTATTAAAGTGAATACTGAAATTCCAGGTTCAACCGACACCATCGCTTATTGCACTACTGGCAACAACGACCCAGTGACGTCAGCTTTGCATATTGTACTAGGTAAGATTAATGTGGTAAAAGGGTGAGGAGGGGGTTATGAATCACGTTTCTCGAAAAATAGAAGAGCTGTTTCACGAGCCAAAAAATGTTTTTTTGTTGATTCACAGATGACTAAGCTGGAGAAAACAACATTTTACCGGTTACCACTAAATCACGTTCATTCTCGGAAAAAGTAATGACCAGTTAACGTTTTTTGGTCAATCAAAACAGTCAAATCTTGTTTCCCGAAATAACCCTTTATTACCGTATAAAATGGTTGGCAGGCTGGCATTATTCTAATCATTTCTTGACAAACTATGTATTATATTTTACTGTTATTTGAAAGAAGGCACTTTATTTTAAAGTCGACAGATGTTAACTTACTGTAAAAGATGAATATTGCTTTATTCACTTAATCTCTGTGATTCTGTATTTGGTATGAGTTTTGCTATTTTGGTCCAGTCTTGAAGAAAAGAGAGATAATAGAGATATAGTCTGTTAGTATCAACCTGCTATCGCTCTAACACGCATCCGGCATTCTAATTGGTTACTTTACTAGAAGTCTTATCGTGATAGCATGCTAGTAGAGAAAAGCTGGCGAATCAAAATAGTAATGTGCCCGTATTGTAAAAATGTTATACCAGAGGATTCCATTGCTAATTGAACTCGTACATCCTTTTCTGACTTCATAGACTATTCGATCGAGTTTGAATAACTCGGTCTTCTTATGGCTTTATGGGCTATTGACTTGTAGTCGATTCGCCTTTAAGGTCTACTTGTTAATTAGCTGAAAGCTAAACTTTTAATAGTTTTTATGAGAGAGTGCTTAATAGCTTTTACAACAAATTTGTTAAATGCTGAACAATTCCGGCATATGGTTTGATTTCATTATATGCTTCTTGACTAAAATAATTTTAAAAAGCTGTCATAAATTTCTTTACATCGAAGTGATATTTATACCAATTATTTAATATCAATACAATTAATTCTATCATGTGTTCAAACAGAATGGCTTGTAACAAATGGTGGTAGCTAGGATATTTTCAGGAATTTCTGAAGTCTTAAGAGAGTGCTAATAATCTAACAAAAATATCTTACATCTTTGAAATGTGCCCATGCACAGAGGTACTATTTAGAGAAAGACGGCCGGACCGCCACTCAGGGTCTTAAAGTAATTGAGGAGAAATTGCTGCCTTTGCTCTAACATCTGCAAATGGTTAGACGTTCGCATCTTATCGGATAAGGACGTTAAAACCGTAGGTCTAGTCTCTCGATCTCTTTGTCGAGGAGCTTAAAAGAACCCACACACTTCTCGCAAAGAGCAGGGTGGTGATCCCGATGTTGTGGTCTGTTTCTTCCATTGAGGGCACCGCTTCTTATCGGCTGCCAAGTTGCGCCTTAACACGTGAGCCGCTCCAGAGGACTTTCTAAGACAGTCAACTTTCTGACCTCAACTTGCTTACCTGCTTGTAAACAGGTTCTGAAAAGCCCTGAGGGGAGAACTTGTATATGTATTGTATTGTATAGCAGGATCGTTTAACTTCTGCCAAGTTCTATATTTCGGTTTTTAGTTTGCAGTTATCGTTTTTTCTACTTTTTCTCAAAATGCTACAGAACTTTCCTTTTTGTGAGGGTGGCTAGCTATATACGGCTATTACAGCTATGATAACCTTATAAAATCTTTCAGGCTACACCCATCCTATCGACGTGTGCTCAGTGAAGAATAGAAATCAATTAATTAGCTACTCAGTGGCTATGCAAGCGTATGGTTTCCTTGGAGACGTGATGAAGGACAGCGAAAAGCTTAGGTGGCTGGGACCAAGTAGATATGACTTTTCAGGAACAAAGAAGTTCTTTGTAAACAGGTAGCCGTTATACGTATTATAATTTTTTATTGTGGCTAAATCATTTGATAAGAATTGATGGCGCATAGAAACAAGCTTGTTGACACATACGGTATAGTGTGCAATTATATGAATATGAAGTAGAAAGCACGTTTTTTTATAATGACTAAGTTGTCAATTCCAAAAACGTTAATTTGTTTTTAAGAAAGATCAAAAGCGTTTTTTCTTTAGAACAGATATTTAAACTGACATAGCTAGGATGCAGCTATACTAGAATTTCCTCTATGTATTTCTATACCTGTTTTAAATATCAAAAATGGCGTTTTATGGTGTCTCCATTTTGTACTCAGCAAACGGTCAGTTTTAACAGATATGTGTAGCTGCTATGGTGGGGAAGATTGTCCGAAGGCAAAAGGGACTGGGTGAAGGATAAAATGTTTTCGGTATCAGATGTTTCTCACTTTTCAACATGACGTGCAGGAAGAAGCAAATCTTGTCTTGTCTAGTTGGAACCACTAGTTACGTCATCAGAGCCAATTTTGTCACCAATCTCTCTCGAGAAAAATAATTAGCGTAAACTAGTGTGAGCCGCGCCAGTGTTTCTAAAGAAACAATTGAGTGATTAAATACCTTTACACTGACGAAAACCTAAATTTTCTCTTATTTACATTATTATTTCTAAATAATCTCTCGAGATACTTTTGGCTACTTTAAGCAGCTAAAAAATGGTTCCAGCAGCTCAAATATTTTGTCATGTATTGAGAGTGTTGTAACCTTTCGTTTTACTCCATGTGCGCTTTAATATTGAACTCCTGGGTCCAGTTGTTCAAAAGCCAGCACTAACCCAGGATTAAATGTTTAACCCACGATCTTGTTTCCAATCTTACAAGGAGAGATTTTAGCTGAAATTTTGGAATTAACAAGACTTTTGAGAGAAAAATCTGAACAGTATTCATGAATAACCGGTTACCTTTTCTTAAAGAAGAAATTCCTGCTTGAATTTTTGCCTAACTCAGGGTTAAACTGAACCAGCTTTTGAACAACTGAGCCCTGGTGTTGGAAGCACGAATCCTTTAGTTTAAGCAGAAGCATCCTGTGGTCACTATCTGGCTAGCCTGGTTCATATGTCGACTTCCCTGAACCAACACTCAGCAAACCAGTACACTATTTTTTTTTATTATCCAATTGCACGAATAACCATACAAATATCACAATGAAAGGGTCTGGGGCGAGTACAATCATCCAGTCATATTGTACATTTTGAGCACTATTCGTACTCCAGAAAATTTGTTTTACCGCGCGTGTCGCGGTATTTTTCTCCAATGAAAAATTGGGCAATAAGTCGCTTATTAGACAGTTAAGTATGTAGTATGGCTGATGTTTTTACTCGTCTTGTTCGGGCTCGTCAAATGCTACAAGACCCGTAAAAGTATCCAGCCATACTGCATACTAAACCGTTTGATAAGATATATTTATTATATGGCCATGTCTCAAAAGGACTGGAAGCAAACAAATTCAAGAATTTGATTGATTAAAATTGATCTTGACAGCGGTCTAGATTTTCCCATCTAGACCGGCATCTAGACCTTGTAGGGAAGCAATTAACATTATTTATGTTTTTGTTCATTTTGCTTTCTTGTTTGGCCATATAATAAACATCTTATTAACCGAGCGGTCGGTCTGTTTAGGAGAATCTTGACCTCGGTCGATGGTACAGAGCTTACTGCGTTCGGTCTGTACTGGCGACCTCGGTCAAAATTCTCTCGTACAGACCTTCCACTCGGTTAATAAAAGATAATTACGAAGTTTACAATCGGTTATTTCAAGGAATTGAACTAATAACACTATTTTAAAACCACAATAACAATGACAACATAGTACAGTATGTTTAATAAATCCTGATGATTTGAAAGCGATTATAGACGATTAATTATTTTAGTTGATAAAAACGTTTGCTTAAAAGTTGTTTTAAAGGATTTTGCAGAAACTGTTTTAATTTCTATATCAAGCGAGCTCCGCTAAATATCTATTGACTATACCGTTATTAGTTCTAACTTTTGGATGTTAGTTAGCTTGTTTTGTGGAAAGTTTTGTTTCTTAACTATGTTTCACGGCGGAAGTGCTACTGCTAGTTGATTATGATATTTATGTTTATACTTGAATATACTTATTTAAACTTTAATGAGGTCGAAGAACTTAAGGGGGCATTACGGTTAAAATTTTGGTGGATTGTGAAAGAGTCGAGAAGAAGATTTGAAGAGAGAAAATTTTAAGAACAAGAACCAAACCGTCCCTCCAGACCATGCGCAAGTGCAACTTTGGTTTGGGGACGGTTTGGTGATTTTCTATCAATTATTTTAGTTCAAAATTGAATTTTTAACTTCTCTTAAAATTCCAAAACTTCAATTTCTCTTTAAAACTACCAATCTCCCCCACCCCCACCCCTTTAAACTTAACACTTAAATCTAATCCAAAAAATTGAAAATATTCAAGATGTAAACTTCCTTTGCATGTAGTCTATGAATGTAAGTGAGGATTTTCACACAGTACAGGCGGCGACATCAAAAGTAACGCTAAAAGTTGTCAAAAATGAACAATAGTCTGAAATTGATGTTTGTCAAATGGCGTCTTAGTGCTCTTTTTGTAATGCAAATAAAACATTTATGTTTGATGGATTTAAGTGTTACCCTAGGTGACGAGATCAAGAATAGTATAAACTTATCAGACTTTTAAGATTTACATAATAACGGGTATTTGAAAAAATAGTATAGTCCTTTTATTTTTTCGAGATTGACTGAATATTTTATCCAGTTGAAATTTTTATCAAGTGTGATTTCAAGGTATTTAATATTATCTTTTTCATTTAATGACGTCTCGTTAATACATAAGTTTATTGAAACTGCTATATGTAAATATGGCGTCACCAATTAGCAGTCACAATTTGAAAAGAAGAGCGCTTTCAAATAATAGATCACCTCAACTTTGGAGATATTTATCAAGAAGATCTGAACAAAATTATAATGTTAAAAATATTTAATTGTGTTAAAAAAACATTAAAATGTTTTATTCTTTAGGGGTTATGAAGGGACTGTGATGTTCCGTGAAGTACAAGAGGCAGATGCAGGACCAAGGGACCACATCAGATGTAGAACGGGGTCAGTTATCAATAGCAAAGCCCAGCGCAAAGTTATGATTTTTTGTTTAATTTATCTTTAATTTAGCTATTTACTTAGCGTCTATTCATGCCGCTAAATATGTTTTTTCTTGATGTATTGTTTGTATGTAAATATTTTAGAGTTTTAGTCAGTATCTCAATAGCATTTTATAATCGATTGTTTATTTAAGCGCATACAAAATTTGTACTTGAAAATGACCGTCGAACGGTCGAAACGTAGTTATTTTTTAACGTTAACTTTTATAGTGAAATTTATTTATCTTTGCCATAAAAAGGCGTGAGGGAGCCAGGGTTTTAATGTTCATCAGTCGCCTCCCTTCCTCCTCTATGACACGTGATCCATTCCTGAACTCTGCACGTGTCTAAAGGCGCTGACATACGATACAACATTTCATGCAACATTGAGCGCAACATTTCATGCAACATTTCATGCAACATTGAGCGCAACAAAAGAGAGAACGATACGGACTCCTTGTTGATCGACGGTGATGGGTGGGGTTGTTGTAGCGTGTGTCCACCGATGAATTTTGCTGCATGCAACATTGCCTGTAACAAAGCTGAAGTTTTATCGCGTCCTACTCAGGCGACATTGCGCGCAGCAAGTTTTCTTGTTTTTGAAGGACTTCTAGTTGGACGCCGTTTTGATTGTTATAATATTGCATGGATAAGCACGACGTGCAATCACAAGAAATGTTGCGTGATTTTGTTGCACAGTATGTCCACCTGTAAGAAATTTGTTGTGCGCATTTTTGCATGGAATGTTGCACCATGTCTCCACCTGTAAGAAATCTGTTGCGCACAATGTTGCATGGAATGTTGCACCATGTGTCCACCTGTAAGAAATCTGTTGCGTGCAATGTTGCATGGAATGTTGCACCGTGTGTCCACCTGTAAGAGATTGATTGCGTGCAATGTTGCATGGAATGTTGCTTCGTGTTTCCACCTGTAAGAAATTTGTTGCACGCAATGTTGCATGGTATGTTGCACCATGTGTCCACCTGTAAGAAATTTGTTGCACGCAATGTTGCATGGAATGTTGCCCCGTTTGTCCACCTGTAAGAAATTTGTTGTGCATCATGTTGCATGGAATGTTGCACCGTGTGTCCTCCTGTAAGAAATTTGTTGCACGCAATATTGCATGGAATGTTACACCGTGTGTCCACGCCTTAACTCCGAGGGTTTTCCTCCGGTTACTCCGGTTTTTCACACCATCATCTGAGTCGTTGAGCTATGAAATATTGGCTTTAGGCTAGGAAAAATGGGCAACAACTTCCTTCGTGATTGAGGTTAAATAAGATAAAGTCTTTGTCTACTTTCCCAATGTTTCGGGTATGAAATTTGTTGATGGAACATTTCTGTAATATTTTCAGATGCTGTATATGTAAGAGAGATAAACAACACAAGCACGATTCAGTCGGAAGCCCTCGGACAGGTGAGGCTCATATTTTTGTAAAGTTGTTTCAGTTTCAGGTGGAAGCATGTTCTTATTCCTCAAGCTACGAAGCAAAATAAGGAAGCTATTAAAGGCTGCTTTTCACTAGCGACGGAAGGATAAGCATAAGAACGTATGTACAGTGCGACATAAGCACAAAAAAATAAACAAATGTCTCATTGTTATGCAAGATTCCACAGTATTGAAGGAGAATACAGAAAAACATTAGAAGGAGGAAAAGGTTTTGGATTCGAGATGTCATTGAACGCATTTTTAAACTGTTAATGATGCTGCTGAAGGTGATATTTACGATTGTGATATTGGCGGTGATGATGTTGACGGTGATGATGTTGACAATGGTGATGTTGATGGTGATGATGTTGACGGTGATGATGTTGACGGTGGTGATGTTGGCGGTGATGATATTGACGGTGGTGATGTTGATGGTGATGATGTTGACGATTGTGATATTGGCGGTGATGATGTTGACGGTGGTGATGTTGGTGGTGATGATGTTGACGGTGGTGATGTTGATGGTGATGATGTTGGCAGTGATGATGTTGGTGGTGGTGATGTTGGTGGTGGTGATGTTGGTGGTGGTGATGTTGACGGTGATGATGTTAGTAGTTATGATGGTGAGGTTTATAATGGTGGTGAGTTTAATGTTGATGATTGTGGTGATGAAGGTGGTTATAAATTGTGAAAGTGTTGTAATGGTTGTAATGAAGCTGTGAATGATAATTACAGCGCTGATTATATTACCGTGAACATCTAAAATATGGTTGGAATGTTTATTGTGTTGTAACCACAACCAGCACATCGGATTTGTAATTTGTTTCAATATCGCTCAAACCTGTATTCTTCGCTATTATAACACATATTGTGATCAAATGGGAAGGAAAAACAATTGTTTTCTTGTAAAAAGACTGAATGTTAAAACAAGAGGAAAATAATTTGTTCCGTGGCCGACAGAAAACGGTTCGTTACCTGTGGTTTCTGCGGTGTGAAGAGCTCGCATGTGATTAGTTACAACACAATAAACATTCCAGACATATTTTAAGTGTTCACGGTAATATAGTCAGCGCTGTAATTATGGTTGTAATGTTTGTGATTAGAAGGTGGTGATGATGTTGGCCTTGATGATGGTGACGATATTGGTGGTGAAATTGATTATGATATCGGTGAAGATGATAATAACGTTAATGAGAAATTTTGATAATTGTGATGTAATGAGAATTTTTGATGATTGTGAAGATGCAAATTGTGGTAATGTCCCGTTGGTCTCGAAATGACGTTATGAATTAAACATAAGTATTTTTTTCCCTTCAGGTCATGGCTGGAAGACGTTAAGCGGTCGATTTACGAGTATCATTGGTGCAAATATCTCGTGCATGTGTGCCAAGAGTCCCGAGGGACTCTCACCAAGTGCCCACTTGGCAGATGGTTGTCTCGACCTGGTGTTAGTACGTCACACTTCAAGACTGCAGCATCTTAGACACATGATCAGAATTACGAAGCGTGCGTCAGATCAGGTTTGCAATACTTTTTTCCGTGACTATCTTTTTACACTATGTTACAAAGAGTTGTTCAAATGTTTTCATGATTAGTTGAAGAATAAATGAACTGAGCTAAAATGATTTGGCGAACATTGGTGATAACTCGACAAGAGTGAAAACACAAGGTACAGACGATAGTTTTTACTTGATCAAGAATTCTCATAAACTTTGCCGAGATTTTTACAACCAGGTTATAAAAAGACTTATATAAAATCGATATTTTCGTTTTAGAAAAGACAAAAACCATAAAAGAATCGCATAAGTATACTATGATGCCTTGAAAACTATAAACTCTCAGTTCTTGTCAACAGCCAACCATATAGCTTACGTGATTATTGTGCTTTATAGGGCCGGGTGGCACACTTGTGGATCAATCAAAACACACGTACTTGCCAAATCATTTTGTAGAACATTTTACCAGATCTTTCTCAATAATAATCTGATTGAATATATATATAATCTAATCTAATCTAATCCAATCTATTCTAATCTAATCTAATCTAATCTAATCTAATCTAATCTAATCTAATCTAATCTAATCTAATCTAATCTAATCTAATCTAA